>CM060104.1:24448324-24495824 GCA_030522415.1 Channallabes apus
GCTCTTTCATAGCAGAGTGAGAAAATTAAAATGACCATGTTTATACATACAGGTGTGTATCAGTAAATTAGAATACCATAAACTAATATATTACGTTAATTTATTTCAGTAATTAAATTCAAAAAGTGAAACTCAAAATTTACTTTTATCTGGAAAGAGGACTGTGGCCCACAGAAGTCCAGTCCTTCAACAGTGGCTTTGTCACCAGGAACCAGCCTACTGAACCAGACTGAGAGACCACTTAAAGACTCAGGAAACCTTTGAGTGTGACACCATATGTCTCCAATATCTAACTGTAACACAATATTAAAATTTTCTGAGATACTGGATTGTAAGCCGTAGCTCTAAGCCATAATAATCAAAATTAAAA
This sequence comes from Channallabes apus, assembly GCA_030522415.1. Taxonomy (NCBI): domain Eukaryota; kingdom Metazoa; phylum Chordata; class Actinopteri; order Siluriformes; family Clariidae; genus Channallabes; species Channallabes apus. Next base: position 24,448,695 of record CM060104.1, read on the forward strand.
GACTTAAAATACATCAGTCTGTGTGTAACGAATTTATATAATATTTATATAATATTACTGAATTTAATTACTGAAATGAATCCAATTTTCGATGATATAGTAATTTATTAAAATATACTAGTTTTAAATTCCAGTACTATGCAGCCAAAAGACGAGAAGAATAAATAATTTAATTCAATTCAATTCAATTTTATTTGTATAGCGCTTTTAACAATTGACATTGTCTCAAAACAGCTTTACACAATCAAAAGAAGTATTTGAGTTTGTATGGAATGTGAATGTGTATGAATCAAAATGGTCAGATTTTGTCCCTGGTGAGCAAGCCGAGGGCGACAGTGGCAAGGAAAAACTCTCTGAGATGGTAATAGGAAGAAACCTTGAGAGGAACCAGACTCAACAGGGAACCCTTCCTCATTTGGGTGAAACAGATAGCAGGAAATGATCTGCATTTATACAGTGTGTTAGGTGGCAGGCAGTTCAGCTATAATAGTTGATCTTAATTGATGTTAAAATGGAGTCTAGATAGTTATTGGAGACTCAGATAGACTTGTAGAAGGTTCCAGTCCTGAACTATCGAATTGCCAAGTCCTCAGAGAAACAGCTGACAACACCAGTCGAGGCCAGAACCATCTTCTAAGTAGATAGAATCATCCCCAGACACAAGACGCTTCCAAAAGAGCCCCAAAGGGAGCTACCATGCGACGAGACCTCCAACCAGAAACGGGGCACCAGGATGGATCAGACAGGTCCGGAGGGCAGAGGGAGTCTGGATCACTGGCAGCTCAGGAATGACATGTGTAGCTCGACAGAGAGAGAGAGAGAGAGAAAGAGTGAAAGGGGGAGACGGGGAGAGAGGAAAGAGAAAGAGGGGGAGGAAGAGAAGAAGAGGAGAGATGGCAGTAAGGTATGGTCACAGTCACAATGTATAATGTGAATGCATATTTACTGTAAAGTGCAAGCAGGGACTCCGGCAGGACTAACTATGACAGCATAATTAAAAGGAGAGCCAGAAGGAAACACAAACACGAGGGCTCCCTGAGATGTAAAGCAAACAATCACCTCACAGTCAACAAACCTGATTGATCAAATGAGAGTGAGGAAGACAGCATATAAACTGGCACGTAGAGTCGTCCAGGTGGCGCACCTGCTGGTTCGGCCTCCGCAGCCTGAGCCTGGTGGACCCTCGTCTTTAAGTCCCATTGGAGAGGTGCAATGATGCGTGATGTTGGTATGACAGGCACGTCATCTGCCCGGGGGACGTCTTCCTCTTGTTGTCAGGAGAGGGCGTCTGCCTTGGTGTTTTTGGACCCCAGGCGGTATGACAGATGGAAGTTGAATTGTTCAAAAAACAATGCCCACTGTGCCTGTCGTGGGTTGAGCTGTTTGAGATTTCTGATTGTGATGAGGTTCTGGTGATCCATCCAGACAATGAATGGCTCACTGGCGCCCTGGAGCCAGTGACGCCATTCCTCCAAGGCCCACTTTATGCCCAACAGCTCGCGGTCCCCTACCCCGTATCGCTGTTGAGTGGGGTCAAATTTCTTGGAGAAGAAGCCACAGGGGTGTAGCTTATGGTCTGGACCTCGCTGGGAGAGAACAGCGCTGGCACCCACATCTGACGCGTCCACCTCCACAATGAACGGTTGGTTGGCATCTGGGTGAAGAAGAATGGGGGCAGTGGTGAAACGGTGGCAAAGTTCATGAAAAGCAGAAATGGCGGCGTGAGTGAGTTGGAAGGGTGAGATGAGGGCCTGGTCAGGGTGGTGAGTGGTGCTGCAACTGTACTGTAGCCCTGAATAAAGCGACAATAGAAGTTCGCAATAACGTGAAACCATTGAAGTTGTTTGAGAGTCCTGGGTAGGGGCCAATGGCGAACAGCTTCCAGTTTCTGCGGGTCCATGGCCACACTCTGGGGCGAGATAACAAAACCGAGGAACGTGGTGGAGTGCTCGTAAAAAGCACATTTTTCCAACTTACAGTACAGTTGATGAGCAATGCAACCATGGGGGGGCGCAATCCAGTGTCTTCTTGTGCCAGTCCCAAGTCTGGATAAATGCAGAGGGTTGTGTCAGGAAGGGCATCCGACGTAAAACATTTGCCAAATCAATGATGTGAATCAGAAATATAATTTCCATACCGGATCGGTCGCGGCCCGGGTTAACAACGACCGCCACTGGTGCTGTTGACTTACAGGGTGCTGGTGGAAATTGGGCTACTGTTGGTCGAAGAAGGAGAGGAGGAAGGCGTGTTCGAAAGCAGAGAGAGAAGAGGAAAGGCAAGAGTTTAGGAGTGAAAGTAGGGACCTTGAATGTTGGAACCATGACAGGGAAGGGAAGAGAGTTGGTTGATATGATGCAGAGGAGGAAGGTAGATATACTGTGTGTCCAGGAGACCAGGTGGAAAGGTAGCAAAGCTAGAAGCTTACGATCAGGGTTCAAGTTGTTTTACCATGGTGTGGATAGAAAAAGAAATGGAGTAGGAGTTATTCTGAAAGAGGAGTTTGTAAGGAATGTCCTAGAGGTGAAGAGAATATCAGATAGGGTGATGCGTCTGAAGCTGGAAATTGATGGTGTGATGTTCAATGTTGTTAGTGGTTATGCTCCACAGGTAAGATGTGTGTTAGAAGAGAAGGAGAAATTCTGGAGTGAGTTAGATGAAGTGATGCAGAGCATCCCCAGAGGTGAGAGAGTGGTGATTGGTGCAGACTTCAATGGACATGTTGGGAACAGAGTTCAAGGGAACAGAGGTGATGAAAATGTTATGGGCAGGTTTGGTCTTCAGGACAGGAATGTAGAAGGACAGATGGTGGTGGACTTTGCAAAGAGGAGGGAAATTGCAGTAGTAAATACTTTCTTCCAGAAGAGGCAGGAACATAGGGTGACATATAAGAGCGGAGGCAGAAGCACTCAGGTGGACTACATCTTGTGTCGACGTTGTAATCTGAAAGAGATTAGTGACTGCAAAGTGTTGGTAGGGGAGAGTGTAGCCAGACAACACAGAATGGTGGTGTGTAAAATAACCCTGGTGTTGAGGAAGGTGAAGAGGACAAAGGCAGAGCAGCGGACAAAGTGGTGGAAGCTGAGAAAGGAAGAATGTTGTGTAGTCTTTAGGGAGGAGTTGAGACAAGCTATGGGTGGTCAGGAGGTGTTTTCAGTTGACTGGACAACTACAGCCAATGTGATCAGGGAGACAGGTAGGAGGGTACTTGGTGTATCATCAGGTAAGGGAAAAGGAGACAAGGAGACTTGGTGGTGGAATGAGGAAGTCCAGGAGTGTATACAGGGAAAGAGGCTAGCTAGGAAGAAGTGGGACTCTGAGAGGACTGAAGAGAGTAGACAGGAGTACAGGGAGATGCACCATAAGGTGAAGGTAGAAGTGGCAAAGGCCAAACAAAGAGCATATGAGGACTTGTATGCTAGGCTGGACAGTAAGGAGGGAGAGGTGGATCTGTACAGGTTGGCGAGGCAAAGAGATAGAGATGGGAAGGATGTGCAGCAGGTTAGAGTGATTAAAGATAGAGATGGAAATGTGCTGACAGATGCCAGAAGGGTGATGGGAAGATGGAAGGAGTACTTTGAGGAGTTGATCAATGAGGAAAACGAAAGAGAACAAAGAGTAGAAGAGGTGACTGTTGTGGAGCAGGAAGTAGCAAATGTTAGTAAAAGTGAGGTGACTAGGGCGTTGAAGAGGATGAAGAGTGGAAAGGCTGTTGGTCCTGATGACATACCTGTGGAGGTATGGAAGTGCTTAGGAGAGGTGGCAGTAGAGTTTCTGACTAGTTTGTTTAACGAGATCTTGGAGAGTGAGAGGATTCCAGAGGAATGGAGGAGAAGTGTATTGGTGCCGATTTTTAAGAACAAGGGAGATGTGCAGAGCTGTGGCAATTACAGAGGTATAAAGCTAATGAGCCATACAATGAAGCTGTGGGAAAGAGTAGTGGAAGCTAGGTTAAGGGCAGAGGTGAGAATTTGTGAGCAGCAATATGGTTTTATGCCTAGAAGAGTACATCAGATGCAGTATTTGCTTTGAGGATGCTGATGGAGAAGTACAGAGAAGGTAATAAAGAGTTGCATTGTGTCTTTGTAGATTTAGAGAAAGCGTACGACAGGGTGCCGAGAGAGGAGCTGTGGTGTTGTATGAGGAAGTCTGGAGTGGCAGAGAAGTATGTTAGAGTGGTGCAGGACATGTATGAGAGTTGTAAGACAGTGGTGAGATGTGCTGTAGGTGTGACAGAAGAGTTCAAGGTGGAGGTGGGTCTGCATCAAGGATCGGCTCTAAGCCCCTTTTTGTTTGCTCTAGTGATGGACAGGATGACAGATGAAGTTAGACAGGAGTCTCCATGGTCTATGATGTTTGCAGATGACATTGTGCTTTGTAGCGAGAGCAGGGAACAGGTAGAGGAAAAGGTACGCTCTGGAAAGCAGAGGAATGAAGGTTAGCCGCAGCAAGACAGAATACATGTGTGTGAATGAGAGGGACCCAAGAGGAACAGTGAGGCTACAGGGAGCGGAGGTAAAGAAGGTGCAGGATTTTAAGTACTTAGGGTCAACGGTCGAGAGCAACGGAGAGTGTTCAAAGGAGGTGAAGAGACGAGTACAGGCAGGTTGGAATGGGTGGAGAAAATCAGCGAGAATGAAAGGAAAGGTGTATCGGACAGTGGTGAGACCAGCGATGCTCTACGGCTTAGAGACAGTGGCACTGAAGAAAAGACAGGAGGCAGAGCTAGAGGTAGCAGAGCTGAAGATGTTGAGGTTCTCCTTGGGAGTGACAAGGATGGATAGGATCAAGAATCAGTTAATCAGAGGGACAACCCATGTGAGATGTTTTGGAGATAAAGTCAGAGAGGCCAGATTGAGGTGGTTTGGACATGTTCAGAGGAGAGAGTGTGAATATATCGGTAGAAGGATGCTGAGGTTGGAACTGCCAGGCAGGAGGTCTAGAGGAAGACCAAAGAGGAGATTCATGGATGCAGTGAGAGAGGACATGAAGTTAGTTGGTGTGAGAGAAGAGGATGCAGAGGATAGGGTTAGATGGAGGCAGATGATTCGCTGTGGCGACCCCTGAAAGGGAATAGCCGAAAGACAAAGAAGAAGAAGACAGTACAGTTGATGAGCAACCAATCTCTTGAGAACAGCCCGGATGTGCTGGACATGTTCTTCGGTGGTGCGAGAGTATATGAGTATATGAGGAGTAGACAAACACCCATCGGCCTAGCATGTCTCTCAAGATGTAATGAATTAATTGTTGAAAGGCCGAGGGTGCGTTACATAGTACAAAAGGAATGACCAGGCTCTCGTAATGTCCGGTGGGAGAGATGAAGGCCGTTTTCCACTAATCGCCCTCTCTGATATGCACCAAGTTGTAGGCGCTTCGGAGGTCCAACTTTGTGAACACAGTGGCACCAGAGAGGGGGTCCAGGGCGGCAACGGGTGTCGGTTCTTTATGGTGATCTTATTCAGCCCCTGATAGTCGACACATGGGCGAAGTTCGCCTCCTTTCCTCTTCACGAAAAACTCAGCGGCTGCCGGCGACGAGGAAGACCGGATGGTACCATGGCGAAGTGTGCTGGCGACATACTCTTCCATCGCCTGTGTCTCGGTAGCCGACAGAGAGTAGGGGTGGCCGCGGGGAGGAACGGAACCCGGCTGAAGCTCTATAGCCAGGTCGTAAGGGTGATGTGGGGGAAGGTGGGTGGCTCTTCTCCAGCTAGGTCATGATAGGCGGGGGGAATGACGTTGATGTTGACATCGGGGGCCTCGGACGCCTTGGAAAACAGTCCAGCCTGAGCCCGCAGGCAAAGTTCAGAGCAAGTCGGCCCCCACTGGAGGATTCGATTTCGGGTCCATGAGATGAGGGGGTCATGTTGCAACAGCCAGGGGTATCCAAGGATGATGGGAGGTGACGAGATGGATGTGAGATGGAGTTGAATCTGTTCATGGTGTTGGTCGATGGTGAGCGTGATGAATTGGGTCTGGTGGGTGATGAGGCTGGATGACAGGGGCCGACCGTCGACAGATGTGATTTGAACTGGCTGGGATAACGCCTCGATTTTTACCCCCATTTCACACTGGAATCGATGAACGCCACACTTCAAACACGTTTGTCGCCAAACTGGAGGGTTACCTGAACCATAAGGTGCGAGGTGGTGGTGCTGGTAGTGGTGGAGAGTTGAAGAGGGCCCGGTGAGTCTCTCCGCCTGTTCACCGGGGTTGCGCGTTTCCCGGACGCAGTGGGCAGATGGCCCGATGGTGTGCCGCTGACCCACAATAGGCAACCCCTGACGCAACCCCTCTCTAGACCGACGTTCGCATTCAGCGACAGTCAGGGAGGCTCGCCCAACTTGCATGGCTTCCCCGGCTCCGGTGTCAACCACGGCAGGAGGTGGAGATCCGACAGGTCCGGTAGCAGTAGTGGTGAAAGCTGCAGGTGGTCGTGGGATGGCATAGGAGAAGGTGGGTGCAGGCAGCAGGGTCCTTGGGGCTGGCTTCGGATGAGAGAGAAGGCGCTGATCAATGCGAAGAGCGAGCTGGATCAGCCCTTCCAGCGTGACATCCTCCCAGGTGGTCTGTATACAGAGGGTCCAGAATTCAGCTGTATACCAGCTCACGGACCATCCTCCCTGCCGCCGGTGGTATAGTTTGGTGTCGGTCTCTACCTCGCCTGCTGGGTGTTTGAAGGTGAGTTTAAGTTGACGAGTGAATTTGTTGTATGAATGGGCGGTGTCTGTGTTCGCCCGAAGAACTGCAGTGGCCCACTCAGCTGCTTGCCCGGATAGCAACGAGACAAGGAGAGCAATGCGTAGCCAGTCGGTGGAGTATTTGGTGGAATTAAACTCAAACACCAAATCCAGCGCTGTCAAAAACACACTACACTTCCCATCTTTGCCAACCCATTTATCTGGAAGTGCAAGAAAAACATCAGAAGGAGGGGGGGGGTGTCGTGCGGTGCCGCGGCCGCTGCGACGGGAGGCCGGCTAGCCATGCTAGCAACAGCTGCTCAGAGATCCCCGTTCTCTCACCTGAGCGCCGCAACGTCTTATACACTCTGGGGCAGAGTAGCGATCACTCCGGTAAGCTTGTTGATAAGCATGGCATGCTGATCTGCGACGTCACAGAGGCGCGCATGATCTGCTGGGTTCACCGCGGTAGGCTCAGTCATTCTGTCATGAACTAACCTGTGTGACCAGTAGTGGTTAGCCCTTTGTTGCGTGAATGGTAAACCCAAACGCGGAAGAACACGAGTAGGCAGGATAATCACGCTATTTGGTCTAAGGACTCTCACAAACGGGGAGCAAGGGAAAGACAAAATCTAACCCGCGTCCTATAAACACACACTCAATCAGAAAGCAAACCCAAGAAAGTGAGTACTCACAGTTTGACGAATGATTCCGAAATGGCATGGGCGAACTCAAATTACTGAGCATTGTACTGTGGTTTGTTTACTCCTTTTAAGCTTCCTGGTTCGCGACCGCATTATTTCCGGGTCCTAGTGCTGGTCGCAGACCGAGGGTGCATGACAAATTGCTTCAATTATAAATGGTGATTCTTTTGTATTTGATTCATGTATTTCCACACTGACAAAAATCTATCTTTTTTTAATGATGTATTACATTTCTAATATAAATGAACCATTGATTGGCCAGTGAGCAGAACTGGCTAATTTTGAGCAATCAGCCCTACATAAATGATGATAAACAATCCTGTTCCTAGCGCAGGAGCTCCCAAGTGTTGCAACAGAAACACATTTTTATGATATTACATGATCAAAAATTGTGTTTTAAAGAAAAATTTTTAAGAAACTTCTTTTCTCCAAAATCTGAGAGTTAATTAGTGTTGAACCCACTCATTACTCACACTTATACCATTCTCATCACACAGCAAGTGCTAATTAGTCTTGAAACACACACATTAGAAGCTGCACACACTCGCTAAAATCTCTCACAACTGATCGTTTCAGATTACTTTGCTGTAACCCTGTTCCCTGAAAAAGGGGGAACAAGACGCTCCATGAAAATGCTATGGGAACATCTCTTTGTTCTACTGGTTGTGAAGCATGTGTGTATCAAACATGCCAAATTTTGGCTTATATAACCTCGGTCAGGTGATGTCTCAGGTGATGAGAAACATCCTCAGGTCAATTTTTTCTGAAAGGATGTCCAGTCATGCAAGCAGTGCGGCATTGGAATGCAGCATCTAGTTCCAGCTTTTTCAGGGAACAGGGTTACAGCAAAGTAACCAGAGACATTCCCTTTCAAAGTTACACTCGATGCTGCGTGAAAACGCTATGAGAGTATAGTATAGAATAGTGACTGGACCACCAGGGTTGTGTTGCGTGTGTGCACAATAGCCAAGGAGGTCTCAGACCTAACTTTGCTGACTCGAGGACCCGTGAGCCCGAAATAGCATGGACATCCATAAATCACAGATCACAAAACTCTGGACTTCTGGTAATACCCAGAATTTCTAAATCTACAAAAGGGGGCGGGGCTTTTTCATATTTAGCTCCAAAGCTTTGGAATAGCCTTCCAGACATTGTTTGGGGCTCAGACACAGTTTCCCAGTTTAAAAGTAGACTCAAGATGCATCTCTTTAATCTGGCATATGCGTAACTCATCCCATAACCTCATACTCCAGTACATCTGTCCTGAATGGCAACTACGCTAATTCTCTCCATCTGTTCTATATTTTTCTACCCATCCAGAGGCATCTGGAGATTGTGCCAACAAAGGCTAACCCTGCAAGGTTCCTGTGGCATCCAGAGAAGGACCAGCTCCAGCTGGATTCTGCTTTATGATGGTTGGAGCTACACATGCTGCTCCTGTGCTTCCAGTGATCCAGACCCCATCTGCCCTCTGCACCTACTGACTCGTCCCTATGCTGAACTGGACATCATGTTAATTTAAAGAACTTCTTTTATATTGCACTTTCAGCTGCATAACACAGATGACGTTATATAATTTCTATTTGTTATCACCCAAATGAGGATGGGTTCCCTGATTGAGTCTGCTTCTTCTCAAGGTTTCTTCCTATTGCCATCTCAGGGAGTTTTTCCTTGCCCCTGTCGCCGTCACACTAGGCTTGCTCATCACAGATATTTCATTCATTCATCATTCATTCATTCATCTCATTATTTTCTAGACACATTTTTCTCACACATACACACTTCCAAAAATTTTCTTAAAAAAAAATTTCTTTCATTTTTATGAAGCTGCTTTGAGACAATGACCATTGTTAAAAGCGCTATATAAATAAAATGTAATGTAATTGAATTGAATTGAATCCAGACAATAAAATCTGACAAATGTGTTCGGCGAGGACCAACCTGCCGCATCACATACTTGCTGCAAGGGGACACCTCTTGCCAGCGCAATTGATGAGGTAATCCCCCGGTTGAATGAGCCCTGATTCCTAGAGACGAAGTGTGAGCATGCGCCTCGTAGGCTAGGGCAATAGCTCACCCAATGTGACAGCGTATGTCTAGTGGCGGCCGCCCCCCGATTGCGGCCCCCCATAGCATATACAGATGTCGCCTTTAAAACTGCACGTGTTTTCCCGCGAGAGGCCGCAATTTAGCGCGCGGCGTGCTGCGACTTGCCGGAGGCAACATTCGGGAATTTCAAATTAATGTGTTGTGCTTCACTGAATATCCGCCAGATGGCGCATGGAAGGACTTTATCTAAAAGCCGGTGGTCCGAGAAAGTCAGTTTCCCTATGTTTCCCCGGTGGCGCGCAGATTCAAATCATGACGTCATTCGCAACCTAACGCTGAGAAGGCGAACGAGGATTTTAACAGATTTTCTCTCGTTTTAAAGTGTTTTTACGAACTTTTTGAATTAAACAAATAACCTATGCAAAATAATCGAGTGTCTTTTCGCTTTTTTTTTATATTTGAAGATAATTCATACGTTTTAAGCCGCTGCAAAAGGCTGGTTTGCTGGGCGAGTACTGACATCACGACTACTTTTATTACACCTACATTTGTTTATTTGTATATGTATGTTATTAATATTAATTTTTTAGAGATTGTGTGTGCGTGCACGGAGAGTTTGTGTTGATAAGTGTATGTGGATAAGTTGATAAGTGTATCAGAAAGCATTAAAATGTTCATTTGAATTAAAATGACACACACACGTCTGTATATACAGTATATCAATTACATATATATCAATTATATCAATTTCACTGAAGCCTATCCCTCGCCATATGACAATTCGCCATTCATTCTCGCATTGATAATCAGCGATATTTTATAAGGAGATTTAGGGATTTAGCTCTACTTAATTTTCTAACGTTTTAAGAAAATTCATTAGTTCGTTCATTCTATTTGAAGCTTCGGATGTTTTTGAAGCTTCGGATGTTTTTTTTTAGATTAGTTCTGAACTCGCTTCCGTGAAACTATCGCTAAAACAATGTACTGAGCCCTCCTGAGGATATAAAGCTTTATTATTGTGTTTGAATAAATAATCAGATCTACCACAGCAGGTAATAAACTATGGTGTGTCATAACCGAAGCGAACACCACGATTATGCCTCGTTTCGTTCGACGGGAACGTGGTTCACTTGGCCGCGGTGTATTATAAACCTGTGGAATGTTTCACTGTTTATGCTCACATAAGAGGAACAAAAGCGAGTGAAATGTGGAAATGATGTGTGGCAACTCAATGAGAACTAAACCAACGATTTCGGTAACTCCACTGAGTGTAACATCTGCATAGTGACACTGAACATCTTCACTTTTCCGTTTACCTCTGAAAAAAAAGCTGTATTTTGTTTGTTTATATTTAGAGTTTTTAGAACAGTAGAAGAAGTACGCGCGCGCACGCACACACATAGACACACACAAAGACACACACACACACAGACACACACACACACAGACACACACACTCCCCTGAGCCCTCAGGAAACATCCAATCACCGTCGGTATACAAATGAGTCAAGACACAGCCTAACGTGGTGTCGTGTCGGATTTCAGCGGTCACGGAGTGGGAAGACTTTGAAGAAGCCGCAGTGACAGTAAACAGCTGAACAACTTCACTTTTCCGTTTACCTCTGAGGGAAAAAAGCTGTATTTTGTTTGTTTATATTTAGAATTTTTATAGTAGTAAGAGAGAGTTATAGTTTGGTCTGTATTGTAGTTCGCACCCTTGTAGAGAATAAATAAATGAATAACACCTTCATATCCCCTCTCAAGAGTGTCATAGTCCATTGTTAGTTTTAATGAATTGGCTGAAACTAATTATCACTACATAAGTACCCTAACACCATTGATCATGAGTCTCAGCTGAACCTAATTCTATACTTGTAACAGAAAATATAGATGCAGATTTCAAATGTGTATTTATATGATAGATAGATAGATAGATAGATAGATAGATAGATAGATAGATAGCAGAGGTGGAAAGTAACGGATTACATTTACTCGCGTTACTGTAATTGAGTAGCTTTTTTGTGTATTTCTACTTTTTAAAGTAGTTTAAAAAATCTGTAATTTTACTTTTACTTAAGTACGTTTTGTTTGAAGTATTGTAATTCGCTACATTTTAAATCATATTCGCTACTGAGTAAAAAATAAATGAATGAAAATGATAAAACAATAAAGATATTATGCTTTATAAATGCTCCGTTGCGCCGTGTGTGTGTATCATGTCCTGGTCGCGCGCCGCTCCAGACTCCACTCCAGGTTTTCTGACATCGGCATCTTCCTGACTTTCCACACGGTCGCTTCCGCCCTGAGTGACGTCATCGACTAGCGCGACTGGAGAGAGACGCGGGAAAGATGAAAGAGGTTGTGATTTTGGCGTTTTGACATTTGGTTGTGTATTCTGGTTTGACTTTTTGCCTCCAATTGACTTTGATTATTGCTTTGTCCCTATGGTTTGGTTGGTCTTTGTATATATTTATAGATAATTTCACTGTATGTCTGTGCACTCACTAGTAGCAGGGGCGTGGCTGCCATTTAATTTTGGAAGAGGGAATTTATTTGGGAATTTATTTGCTCAGGATGTTATGTGGCAATAAAATGAAGATGGCTGACTACCTTATTGTACGGAATGATGGGGGGGGGGGGGGGGTGATAACCTTATATATATTATGTATATATAATTTTATCAAAGCAGTCCCACAGCTTAATCATAGCTAAAACAATCCAATGAAATATTAGACTGTGAGACTTTTTTGAGCCAGGTATTTTATATAGTTTAGCTTAGGTTTATATTTTATATAGGTTTAGGGAGTCCGGGAAGGTACCTGTATTTTTGTTTTGTGTTTTTTTTTGTTTTTTTTTTGCAGGTAATCTAGCTACTAAATATAAATACCATTTTGTTTATTATTTTGGCCTGGGTCCATCCTGAATCTGATCCTCCTCCTGTTGTGTGTGTGTGTGTGTGTGTGTGTGTGTATACAAACCTCATTTTTTCATCAGTTAATGATTGGATCTAGTTCTTTCTGCCATATGCCACCATTTCCATACAGTTTAAAATAGAACCCTGAACCATTCTTTTGCTGTATGACCCTAGACTGGGACGTAACACCATATTTAAGTGACCACTTTGATTTTCAAGCACAAGAAAGACAACAGCTTTATTACGCAAAAGTGTTCCTTCAGTTAAAAAACAACTAGTTTGAGATTTTATATCTGCTCATCTTTTTTGAACTACGCTAGAATGCCTCACCCCACCCCCGCTGTTAAAAAAATAAAAATAAAAAAGTAACTCGGTAACTTTTACTCTGAGTAAATTTTTTAATGAGCTACTTTTTACTTTTACTTGAGTAGATTTTTATAATGGTAACTTTACTTGTACTTAAGTAAAATTTCACTGAAGTAACAGTACTTGTACTTGAGTACAAAATTTTATTACTCTTTCCACCTCTGATAGATAGATAGATAGATAGATAGATAGATAGATAGATAGATAGATAGATAGATGTGTGTGTGTGTGTGTGTGTAGGCTCTACGCAGGGGCAAGAGAGGGCAGCGCACCCTCAAATAAATGTCTGCACATGTTAATATATTACTAAAATGTTTATATTACAAGTTGGTAAACTGATCTGCGGTAGCGGAAAAATCCGCTGAAAAAAGGACAGGCTTAAGCGCACGCGCACACACACACATACACACGCGCACACACACACACACACACACACACAGACACACCTCCCTTGAGCCCTGCGTCTGTCGGATTTCAGCGGTCACGGGGTGGAAAGACTTTGAAGCAGTTTATATATGAATCTAATGTTGAACTTATCAGCATTGTAAATATATAATACTTTTCAAATAAAATCGATATTACTTTGACCCTGAAGTTTAGTTTAGCACACACAAAAAACAGAAAAGTCATTTCTGGTAACGGAATGTGTAGTTTATTTACAGTAATTCATTAAAAAATGAATATATACAGTACACAGTAAACACGAGAAAGATTACAAAATGAAAAAACAAACAGTATCTACTTTATAAACAGCTTAGTATGTGCGTCGAGATGCTGAAATCCCTTGCATGTTTTTGCTTCCAAGTGGAGAGATATTTGACCGATAGCCTAGAACAAAAGATCTATACTGTAGGTGTGATCACAACCCCCTCCGACCGACCGTGCCATCAATCACTGACCACCTCAGAAGTTCCCTCCAATGTATGGCTGCAATACTTGTTTTGCAAGTATTTTTAACACCATTCAAAGGCTTACAAGTTCCATTCAACATATAATGATGTCTGCAAATGTTAATATATTCCTAAAATGTATACAGTATCTCACAAAAGTGAGTACACCCCTCACATTTTTGTAAATATTTTATTATTTCTTTTCAAGGGACAACGCTAAAGATATGAAACTCTGATAGAATGTAAAGTAATCAGTGTACAGCTTGTATAATGGTGTAAAGTTGATGTTCCCTCAAAATAACTCCACACACAGCCATTAAAGTCTGAACTGCTGGCAACAAAAGTGAGTACACCCCTAAATGAAAATGTTCAAACTGTGCCCAGTGTCAGTATTTTGTGTGGCCACCATTATTTTCCAGCACTGTCTTAACTCTCTTGGGCATGGAGTTCACTAGAGCTTCACAGGTTGTCATGGGAATCCTCTTCCACTCCTCCTTGATCACGTCACGAAGCTGGTGGATGTTAGGCACCTTGTGCTTCTCCACCTTCCGTTTGAGGATGCCCCACAGATGCTCAATAGGGTTTAGGTCTGGAGACATGCTTGGCCAGTCCAGCACCTTTACCCTCAGGTTCTTCTGCAAGACAGTGGTTGTCTTGGAAGTATGTTTGGGGTCATTATCATGTTGGAATACTGCTCTACGGCCCAGTTTCCGAAGGCAGGGGATCATGTTCTTCTTCAGTACATGTTGGCATTCATGGTTCCCTCAATGAACTGTAGTTCCACAGTGCCGGCAGCACTCATGCAGCCCCAAACCATGACACTCCCACCACCTTGCTTGACTGTAGGCAAGACACATCTGTCTTTGTACTCTTCACCTGGTCGCCGCCACACACGCTTGACACCATCTGAACCAAATAAGTTTATCTTGGTCTCATCAGACCACAGGATGTGGTTCAAGTATGCCATGTCCTTAGTCTGCTTGTCTTCAGCAAACTGTTTGCGGGCTTTCTTGTGCACCATCTTTAGAAGAGGCTTTCTTCTGGGACGACAGCCATACAGACCAATTTGATGCAGTGTGTGGCATATGGTTTGAGCACTGACAGGCTGGCTCCCCATCCCTTCAACCTCTGCAGCAATGCTGGCAGCACTCACACGTCTATTTTCAAAAGCCAACATCTGGACATGACGCTGAGCATGTGCACTCTTCTTCTTCTTTGGTCTACCATGGCAGGGCCTGTTCTGAGTGGAACCTGTCCTTTTAAACCGCTGTGTGGTCTTAGCCACCGTGTTTCAGGTCAGTTTCAGGGTGTTAGCAATCTTCTCATAGCCTAGGCCATCTTTGTGTAGAGCAATAATTCTTTCTTTCACATCCTCAGAGAATTCTTTGCCATGAGGTGCCGTGTTAAACGTCTAGTGACCAGTATGAGAGTGTGAGAGTGATAACACCAAATTTAACACACCTGATCCCCAAGGACACCTGAGACCTTGTAACACTAACGAGTGACATGACAACGGGAAGGTAAAAGGGCTAATTGGGCACAATTTGGGCATTTTCATTTAGGGGTGTACTCACTTTTGTTGCCAGCAGTTCAGACATTAATGGCTGTGTGTTGAGTTATTTTGAGGGGACATCAACTTTACACCATTATACAAGCTGTACACTGATTACTTTACATTCTATCAGAGTTTCATATCTTTACCGTTGTCCTTTGAAAAGATATAATAAAATATTTACAAAAATGTGAGGGGTGTACTCACTTTTGTGAGATACTGTATATTACAAGTTGATAAACTGAACTGAAAAATCCGCTGAAAAAAGTGCACTGCAACTAACACGACAAACAACGTTTCCCATGCAGTGTTTTATTTGTGACGACTTGGCATAATGTTAACTTAACATTAACGGCCACAATTAGCATATTGTTTAGCTGTACATTTACTAAATGAGCACTGTGCCTAGTCCGAATTGTATATTTTTGTATAATCAATATCCATTCTGTTCTAAGTGTCTTAATTAATTTTAAATACAATTTTGAACCTTTTTTTATTCCTTGTTTTTATTGTTGTGATTATTTTTTGATAGTTTTACTTTCTTTATGTAAAGCAATTTGAATGACCATTGTGTATGAAATGTGCTACAGTATAAATAAACTTGCCTTGCAGTGTCCTAGATAAATGGACATAAGATAATTTTTCAGTGACTTAAACGCCAAGTAAGTACAAGTTCACATATTAAGGAAATTTGGCTTTAAGAATGGGTGCTTATGAAAATACTAATGTCACAATATCAATCACAGGCAAAGGAGACAGAAATTATTGAGGGACAGGTAGACCAGGGTCAATCAGATGTACAGTGTTGGGTAAGTGTGGTGCTTTTATTGAAGGGATAATGACAGATTTTTTAAAATTTTTGGGGGGTGAACAATTTCTTTAATGTTTTTTGAGTTGTGGCTGTTTAGTAGAAAGTAATAGGCTCACCAATTTACAGTATGATCTTTCAATTTAGCAAGTGTAATGTAAACAAGTTATTATGAGTATGGAAAACATCTTTTCCTGCATTTTTTTCTGCTTCAGGAGTCAGTCTGTTCTGAGACAGTGAGAGTAGAGGAAGGGGCAGATTCAGGACCAGGGAGGGAGCCGGAGACAGCAGAACAAAGAGATGATATTGCCAGCACCAGCACAAGCAGCACAGTTTTTAGTTTAGATCTCATGTTTACATTTTATTGTATGTTGATGGCTTGACTGTAAACAACATAAACAATGCAATAAATAGTTTTGAAGAAAAATCTGCTTTGTCATTGAACCTGAGAAAAACTTTGAAAATAACCATAATGGTGCAGTCTCCGTGCTACAATAATAATGATAGAAGCAAAGTTTTTCACTGTGGGGACATATCTTTATAAGTACAATTTGACTGTATTATATGTGTCCCCTTCAAAAATTGCTCATGAGAAATTTTATATTTATTGTCCCCCCCTACTGTTAAATGAAATTTACGTCCATACTTGAGGCATCCTGGAGGCAAGGGGCGGGTGCTCAAGCGCCCGCCGCCCTCCCCCCTCTGCACGTGCCTGTATGTGTGTGTGTGTCTTTACAGTAAAACATGAAAGCGCGCTCAGTTACAGCTCAGTCCCTCTTCTCACCTTTGATAGGTGAGAAGTTATCAAACCGGTTTCGGATGGGGGAATTGGCACAATTCAGGGGTTTAAAACTATTTAAGGGCCAGGGGTAGCTCAGTGGTTAAGGCATAGGACTACGGTTCGGAAGATCCCAGGTTCAAAACCCCACAACCACCAAGTTGCCACTGTTGGGCCCTTGAGCAAGGCCCTTAACCCTCAACTGCTCAGATGTGTAATAAGATAAAAATGTAAGTCGCTCTGGATAAGAGCGTCTGCCAAATGCCTAAATGTAAATGTAAATTTAACAAGACCGAGACGTCTCTGCCTAAAATGCAAAGCATAGAATAAATAGAAATAAAATGCTTAATATTAATAATATTGATCTTAGCTGGATGGTCTAATTCTCAAAACCGTTTAAGAAAGACTTAACACATTATAACTAGAATATTTACAAAACTGAAAGGTAGTCTTATGAATAATAAAAAACAACTCATAACTCAAAAAGATCATATGTTTTTATATTTTTTTAGATCATAGACATGAATTAACTAAATATATATACTGGACACAAACAGCAAAAAACATGATGAAAAGCAATAAAGTGCTTAGGGCTTTTCATATTTTTTGCTGTTTGTGTCCAGCATAGAATAATTATTTCATCCATTATTTGACCACGGCTGGGAATAAGAGCTGGAATGTGATTGTGAATATATATATATATATATACATATATATATACATATATATACATATATATATATATATATACAGTGGTGTGAAAAACTATTTGCCCCCCTCCTGATTTCTTATTCTTTTGCATGTTTGTCACACAAAATGTTTCTAATCATCAAACACATTTAACTATTAGTCAAAGATAACACAAGTAAACACAAAATGCAGTTTTTAAATGAGGGGTTTTATTATTTAGGGAGAAAAAAAATCCAAACCTACATGGACCTGTGTGAAAAAGTAATTGCCCCCTGAACCTAATAACTGGTTGGGCCACCCTTAGCAGCAATAACTGCAATCAAGCGTTTGCGATAACTTGCAACGAGTCTTTTACAGCGCTCTGGAGGAATTTTTGCCCACTCATCTTTGCAGAATTGTTGTAATTCAGCTTTATTTGAGGGTTTTCTAGCATAAACCGCCTTTTTAAGGTCATGCCACAACATCTCAATAGGATTCAGGTCAGGACTTTGACTAGGCCACTCCAAAGTCTTCATTTTGTTTTTCTTCAGCCATTCAGATGTGGATTTGCTGGTGTGTTTTGGGTCATTGTCCTGCTGCAGCACCCAAGATCGCTTCAGCTTGAGTTGACGAACAGATGGCCGGACATTCTCCTTCAGGATTTTTTGGTAGACAGTAGAATTCATGGTTCCATCTATCACAGCAAGCCTTCCAGGTCCTGAAGCAGCAAAACAACCCCAGACCATCACACTACCACCACCATATTTTACTGTTGGTATGATGTTCTTTTTCTGAAATGCTGTGTTACTTTTACGCCAGATGTAACGGGACACGCACCTTCCAAAAAGTTCAACTTTTGTCTCGTCGGTCCACAAGGTATTTTCCCAAAAGTCTTGGCAATCATTGAGATGTTTTTTAGCAAAATTGAGACGAGCCATAATGTTCTTTTTGATTAAAAGTGATTTGCGTCTTGGAAATCTGCCATGCAGGCCGTTTTTGCCCAGTCTCTTTCTTATGGTGGAGTCGTGAACACTGACCTTAATTGAGGCAAGTGAGGCCTGCAGTTCTTTAGATGTTGTCCTGGGGTCTTTTGTGGCCTCTCGGATGAGTTGTCTCTGCGCTCTTGGGGTAATTTTGGTCGGCCGGCCACTCCTGGGAAGGTTCACCACTGTTCCATGTTTTTGCCATTTGTGGATAATGGCTCTCACTGTGGTTCGCTGGAGTCCCAAAGCTTTAGAAATGGCTTTATAACCTTTACCAGACTGATAGATCTCAATTACTTTTGTTCTCATTTGTTCCTGAATTTCTTTGGATCTTGGCATGATGTCTAGCTTTTGAGCTGCTTTTGGTCTACTTCTCTGTGTCAGGTAGCTCCTATTTAAGTGATTTCTTGATTGAAACAGGTGTGGCAGTAATCAGGCCTGGGGGTGACTATAGAAATTGAACTCAGGTGTGATAAACCACAGTTAAGTCATTTTTTAACAAGGGGGGCACTCACTTTTTCACACAGGGCCATGTAGATGTGGAGTTTTTTTTCTCCCTTAATAACGTAAACCTTCATTTAAAAACTGCATTTTGTGTTCAATTATGTTATCTTTGACTAATAGTTAACGGTTTTTGATGAGCAGAAACATTTAAGTGTGACAAACATGCAAAAGAATAAGAAATCAGGAAGGGGGCAAATAGTTTTTCACACCACTGTATATATATATATATATATAGAGAGAGAGAGAGAGAGAGAGAGAGAGAGACAGAGGTGTTTTGCTGGCGAAAAACATTTTAGGCAGAGACGTCTACTCGGCCTTGTTAATTGTTTTTAAAAACCCCAAATTGTACGAATTCCCCCATCAGCGAAATCATGAATGAAAGGTGAGAAGAGGCATTATAATACAGTGGGGGTTCTGTGGGTCTCCAAACTCAGAAGGCTATGTGTCAGCCGATAACTGCTCCTTTGATCTTCTGATTACAGCGGGGCGCCGACTGCTGATGAGTAGCATGTACAAGCCAAGCTCTTCCCCAAAAAATAATGTGAATGTCTGCAACAATCACTAACCGTTAAAATGTTTTTTTTTTGTAATTAAACACGAATATATAAATTGTATTTTCTTTACACATAATCAAAGAAACAATCAAAGAAATCAAGTAAGTTACATAATTATATTTAATGCACAAATTAGATTTATTTAAAATAGCCAAGTAAAGGTAATTAATTCCCAGATAGCAGACACACTTCGCAGAGATAATGCTCCCTAATGCATGTTACAATGACCAAATATGATAAATAAATAAACCACACTCTCAGCAAATAATAAAACAGATTCGTTTATTTTTTTAATAAAAAATACATTTAATAACAAGCAAACATTTGATTAATTTATAGAAAAACGAGAAAACAGTAACTTACAAATGAGGTCTCAATTTGAAAAGATGTACAAAACATAAAACACCACAAATAAGTATTAATCATAGAAACAAAATTAAACACTAACAGAAACGTTTTGTACGTTATGATTTTTAAATATGACCGTTAGATCCGGTTGGTCAGGAAACTCCTGAAGTCAGATGCAGACACACTTTCAGTCACAAACTGCTGTGAAAAAAATAGAGATAGATATTCAATTAAAATTCATGATACTTAATTTAGCAAATGAACAATATTTATACTTTGTTCCTCTCGCTTCACAACTCATGAGAACAGACCGAAACCAGAACCGAACCGGAGATTAAGGAAAAAGTGAGAAGCAAGAATCATGTGTGTAAAGATTAAGCATGCAGGGTCACAGGATGACTCGACTTCTTTTTCTTGTCTGCAATGCGATTTAGACAAATTAGAGCTGCTGTCAATACTGTATGAACATATGTACAGGTTCTTTAAGTTGAAATTTAACTTGTAACTTATTAATAAAATTCGGATTCAGAAAAAAACGTTTATTGCTAGTGCTCTTTTACCATTTAATGCTTTAACACACACGACTTAGTTTGTTCAGAAATGGCATCTCACTGGCGAGGCTTTGTCTGAACACGCCGTTTTCACTCGGGGTGGGGGTAAGAAACACATCTCTGTATATTAATCCGTGCGCTCGGTTCGTTATTATTTTGTTTATTTATTTACCACAGGACCCCTGGGGGGCTCCGTAGGTTCAGGTTTTTACACGAAAACGGTGTTTTGTGAATCTCCACACTATTAAAAACTGAAATATTGCTAATTGTACGTCCTGAGATTAAGATGAACATTAATTGGGAGTCATGAAAGCGAGAATCACATCCAAAACAGAAAGCTAAACTTACCTCGAACACGACAAACTCCAGCTGCAGCCAACGCCGTATTATAACCTCCGTGATGATTCCCAACCGACTGATACACAGCGCGGGCACAGCGTCTCCAAACACGCATGCGCAGTTTAATTTGGACACATTTTCGGGCTTCAGTAGACACACAATACTTCAGACTGAAACACGACTGCCCCCTACAGGTAATGAAGGGCATGTTCACAGCTTGCCGCACACAGCCGCACAAAGCCGCGGCAAGTCACGGGATCCCTTTTCTCGAAACGTGCGTTTTTAATGGCGACATCTGTAAAAAGCTGGTCTGACTTACGCCACTGGCTAGTGCGTTGGACGTAAATCTGAAGAGCATATACTGGACACAGTAAATGAAGGCTTTCCTCCTCCAGAGCTGGTAAAGATGGAGGACAGAAGGCTTCGAGGACAACTGGGTGCATGGTTGAGAATGGAACTTTAGGAAGATAGTTCAGGTGAGGATACAGAATAGCCAGCATTCCCTTGGCTCTTAGCCATCCTTCAGGTCGATTGTCACAAAGCATTCCTCTGGTTGGATTTTAGAAACCATCATTTTGACAGTCAGAGAGTACCGTGGGACCAGCGGGACCCAACGCACGGAGTGCGGTGCGGGACAAAAATTTGATGGGTGAATGCGGGTACGGGGTGGGTGAATCCTCATGTACGTGCGGGATGCGGGAGAATAACATTAATCGCGGACTCCCACAAAATGGAATTATCTTTAAAATAGATTTTTTTTTAAACAAATACCGTATTATTTATCTACTCAGTAAGTGGTTCTATACTAAATTGCTGTAATCACAGTGGATTTACTCAAGACGACTGTATGAAGTGTTGATTCTTTGATGCTGACAAAATAAACTACAAGAAACAAAGACATTGGACTTCTGTCGTGTGAGTGAAACTTTAAACCAAAGCTACGCGTCAAAACTGGTGAAATAATATGACCGCATCTACATGGACTCAAAATGTTGAAAGAACAGCTAGAATTTAAATTGCTGGACTCTATGTTTTGGACAGATAGTACAACTGTTTTGAGATACATTGATAACGAAACACTTTGTTTTAAAACCTTCGTGGCCAACAGAATCGCCATTATAAGAGAGTCAACCAAGTCAGAGCAATGGAGGTACGTTAATTCCTAAAAAAAAACAGCTGATTCTGCCTCCAGGGGGGTATCCTGTGAAAAGTTCATGAAAAATGTTAACTGGATCCATGGTCCCTCCTTTCTTAAAGAAGCAGAGTGCAAATGGCCAGAAAATATTCATAACACATCAATAACACAAAATGATGATGCAATTAAACTCTCAGCTTTAGTGAATATTGTGAGCGTTACAAAATGTGCAGACGCAGTGAGTAAACTGATTAATCATCACTCTGATTGGCACAAGTTAAAAAGATCCGTTGCCTGGATCCTTCGCATCAGAGACATGCTCAAACAAAAAACAGAAAGGGTCAAAACACAAGTAGATAACCCAAAGACAGAAAATTACAAGTCTCTAATAGTTCAAAAACTAACAAGAGCAGAAAACGAAATCATTAAGTTCACTCAAAGACAAAATTTTAAGGAAGAAATTCTCACGTTGCAAAAGGATAAAGCAGCAGCAGAATTCAAACAGGAAATTCCCCCACCGCAGAAACGCAAGGCATCTGTAAAAAGAAACAGTTGCTCGTCCAAACTGGACCCAGTACTACAGGATGGATTGCTGAGAGTCGGAGGACGTCTCGGCAGGTCCGCAATGCCAGAGCACGTTAAACACCCAGTCATTGTACCTAAAGACTGCCATATCACAACGTTAATATTAAGAGACGTTCATGATAAGATAGGACACAGTGGCAGAAATTACATGCTTTCAGAATTGCGGCAGAAATACTGGATTCCGACTGCTAACTCACTCGTAATTCAATGCAATTCAGTTTTATTTGTATAGCGCTTTTAAGAATTGACATTGTCTCAAAACAGCTTTACACAATCAAAAGAAGTATTTAAGTTTGTATGGAATGTGAATGTGTATGAATCAAAATGTTCAGATAGTCCCTGGTGAGCAAGCCCGAGGGCGACAGTGGCAAGGAAAAACTCCCTGAGATGGTAATAGGAAGAAACCTTGAGAGGAACCAGACTCAACAGGGAACCCATCCTCATCTGGGTGAAACAGATAGCAGGAAATTATCTGCATTTATACAGTGTTAAGTGTTAGGTTCAGCTATAATAGTTGATGTTAATTGATGTTATAATAGTTGATGTAAAATGGAGTCCAGTAGTTATTGGAGACTCAGATAGACTTGTAGAAAGTTCCAGTCCTGAACTATCGAATTGTCAAGTCCTCAGAGAAACAGCTGACAACACCAGTCGCGGCCAGAACCATCTTCTAAGTAGATAGAATCATCCCCAGACACCAGACGCATCCCAAAGAGACACACGGGGCATCCATGTGACGAGACCTCCAACCAGAAAAGGGGCACCAGGATGGATCAGACAGGTCCGGAGGGCAGAGGGAGTCTGGATCACTGGCAGCTCAGGAACGACATGGGTAGCTCGACAGAGAGAGAGAGAGAGAAAGAGTGAAAGGGGGAGACAGGGGGAGAGAGGAAAGAGAAAGAGGGGGAGAAAGAGAAGAGGAGGAGAGATTGCAATTAGGTATGGTCACAGTCACAATGTATAATGTGAATGTATATTTACTGTAGAGTGCAAGCAGGGACTCCGGCAGGACTAACTATGACAGCATAACTAAAAGGGGGAGCCAGAAGGAAACACAAAAATGAGGGAGACAGTTTACTGAGATCGTAAGACAGTTTCTCTCCAGGTGTGTGATATGCAGGAAGTCTAGAGCTAAAGCATGTGAGCAAAAATGTCAGAATTGCCAATCGACAGAATAATACCAGACCACCCACCCTTCACTAATGTGGGAGTAGACTACTTCGGACCCTTCGAGGTCAAACGTTGGCAGAAGTAACGTTAAAAGATATGGCGTACTTTTCACTTGTCTGACAACAAGAGCCGTGCACATTGAAATTGCTCATTCGCTTGACACAGACTCTTGTGTGAATGCCATGCAACGCTTTATAAGCAGGAGAGGTCAGGTGTCAGTGATGCGAAGTGACAATGGAACAAAGTTCATAGGCGCTGAGACTGAACTGCACAAGGCTATTCAGAATAGCAATGGAATCAGTCACAAATTGAAAGCTTCCTTACTCAAAGGAACATACAGTGGACATTTAACCCGCCCTCTGGATCTCACTTTGGTGGAATATGGGAAAGACAGATTAGGTCAGTTAGAAAGATCTTGAGATCAGTACTGAAAGAACAAACATTAACCCCTCGACCCCTCACTACTGTCTCGGAGGATCCCACAGGTCTGGAACCTCTGACACCCAACCACCTGATGAAAAAACAGCCAAACCTGCCACCTGGATTTTTCAAAAAGGAAGACATCTATGCACGTCGCAGATGGAAGCAGGTTCAGTACCTATCAGACCTATTCTGGAAGCGATGGGTGCGTGAATACTTGCCCTTGCTCCAGGAACGTTAAAAATGGTTTCAAGAGAGAAAAAAACCTTTCGATTGGAGACATAGTTTTAATAATTGATGAGTCTTCTCCAAGAAATTCATGGGTCATGGGACGAATCACGAAAGTGTTCCCCGACAAAGGGGGACTGGTGAGACGTGTGTTAGTTAAAACTAAGAGCAACACTCTGGAAAGACCCATCGACAAGCTGTGCCTCATATATGAAATGGACCATTAAATGTGTGGTAGTATGTTATGAAATTTGATATGCAAATATAAACACCTGAGATAAATACTATACACTTACAAGATTTAAAACGCTTTAGAATGTTAAGAATGTTTGATTTCATGGCTTTATAAAAAAAAAAAATTGTAATTGTCAGTCTCCATGCCTGTCAATTAGGGGCTGGAATGTAAGAGCCATATCGTACTTGTTATGAATTTGTTGTTGTGTTTATTTTATTTTATTCTATTTGTTGTTATTTCATTTATTCTACCTTGTTCTATTCATTAGTAAAGCATTAAGCATTAATTTTGTTACATACAGAGGTGTCAAGTAACGAAGTACAAATACTTCGTTACCTTACTTAAGTAGAAATTTTGGGTATCTATACTTTACTGGAGTAATTATTTTTCAGCCGACTTTTTACTTCTACTCCTTACATTTTTAAGCAATTATCTGTACTTTCTACTCCTTACTTTTTAAAAATAGACTCGTTACTCTATTTTTATGATCAGAACGCGCAACCCCCCCCCCCCCCGTCACATGATCAGAACGCGCACAACGCCCCCCCTCCGTCACATGATCAGAACGCGGACAACGCCCCCCCTCCGTCACATGATCAGAACGCGCACAACGCCATTCTACCCCCCCCCCCCCCCCCCGTTGCATGATTAGAAAGCGAGACCATAATGCTTTTGTCGGCCCTCACGGTACTTTTACTTTTATACTTTAAGTAGTTTTGAAACCAGTACTTTTAAACTTTTACTTGAGTAAAAAGCTTGGGTTGATACTTCAACTTCTAAAGAAGTATTTTTGAACCCTAGTATCTATACTTCTACTCAAGTAATGAATGTGAATACTTTTGACACCACTGGTTACATAAGCCATAAGCTTTATATTTCTTAGTCATGCATCCATTTTGACAATCGTAAGTTGGTCTGTGATGTCATTCCACTATTACATGCATTTGTATGACTGTCATATGAAAGAGAGTTCAGTTTAGATGCGGAAGGCTACGGAAACACAAGCTTTTGACCGTAAGCTCGTGAGCTCCCGGTAAGCTAAAAATGTAAGATACAGCAACTAGGTTTTTGTAACCGTTAGCTCCCGTAAGTAGGTATATACAACAAGAGTGTTGTTATATACGTAAGCTAAGACTGTAATTTACAAGATACAGCAAATAGGTTGTTGTAAAAGTCAGAGATTTGCAAGATGCAGCAACTGGTGTCTGTAATCACAGTGGATTTACTCAAGACGACTGTATGAAGTGTTGATTCTTTGATGCTGACAAAATAAACTACAAGAGACAAAGAGATTGGACTTCTGTCATGTGAGTGAAACTTTAACTTTTTTTTAGCCTCCACACTGCCAGTTTCTCCGAAAGGGTCACAAGTAATGGCACTTCGGCTAGATAGGGGGGTGTTAGATGTTCGGCATCCTGAAACATGGCAGGAAGTGACCGAACAACTAACATCATGTTGGAGACTGGTGTTCCCCGAATCACCAGTGGTGGCGGAGCTTGAAGCCTGGCCTCCTGAGGGTGCCAGCGAGAAAACTTTATTCTCAGATGGAATTTTATGCACCGCTCCCAGGGGGGAGGCACCCCCATGGTCCTGGGCGCATGAGCCTCAGGAATTCTTCTTTGTGAAGATGACGGTCCGCAGGTCCGGCCTCTTTGAGGCAGCCTCGTGAGAGCCAGACCAGTCTGCAGACTCGGCATGCAGACTCTTGAGCATGGCAGGGAAGAAACTTCCCAAAGGCCTGTTCATATAGTTTCGCTTACCGAAACCTAGTGGCCACGTAATTAACAGCATTGCCAAACAGGCCGGAAGGCGAGATGGGGGCATCAAGGAGGAATGCACGATCCTTATCCTTGATGCCCGTCAGGTTTAGCAACAGATGTCTCTCCGTGGATACCATGGCAGCCATAGAGCAGGCGATAGCACGGGCCATCTTCTTGGTTGCATGGAGAGACAGATCTGTGGCTCGGCATAGCTCTACAAACGCCCTATCATCAATAGCCCCGCCAGTGCTCAAGTCTTTCAGCAGGTCAGCCTGGTAAGCCTGCAAAACCACCATGGTGTGCAGTGCAGCATCAGCTTTACCCGCTGCTTGAAAAGCTTTCCCCACCAGCGAAGATACATGTCTACATGGCTTGGTGGGGAGTGTGGGCTTTTTCAGGGAGGATGATGTCCTAGGAGAGAGAAAGCCCTCAAGCATCTCTTCTGTCTGGGGCATCATCATATAACCCCGCGCCTTCGCATCAATGATATTCGAATAAATTGAAGTCGAAGGCACGAAAAACACGGGATGAATAAGGCTTATTCCATGAACGAGATAACTCGTCATAGAGGTCGTCAAAGAAGGGGAGAGAGCGTCGTTGAGGCCCCTCCCCCCGGCCAACCGACAGAAACCTGTCGTCTAATTTTGAGCACCTTGGGGAATCTCGCTTCTGCGGCCAGTCGATATGCAGTCACTCGACCACACGCGTTACTACCTCCAGTAATTCCTCATATGCTCTGTCATCATTAGAGGGGCGTTCTGAGGTGGCTATTTCCATATCCGCGTAAGCGAGAGCAGAAGTCTCTCCTGCCCATTCACAAGAAGCACCGGGGTGCGCTTGAGAAGTGGACGGAAAAACTTCCTGATCCGGGGGGGGGGCGGATTCCGTCTCATGCGTGTCTGCCAGATCTTCATGTGAGCCCCAGGAATGAGCCGTCTATTAAAGCACTTTAATAGGGAGGAGATCACAGTGCTCACACTCTCCCTGGAGCCTGAGGAGAGCATGCTCTTCCCCCAAACACTCGAAACAAAAAGTGCGGCGATCGCTCTCCGAAAAAGATCTATCACACAGAGGCATGCATCTCCTATCAAACTCCGCCATACTGGTGAGTTAACACTTTCTTTATAAACTCGCTTGCACACACACACACACACACACGCAAACACAATGCAGTCCTGAATACAAAAAGATCTGAGGATGTTTCCGGTTCACTCCTATTCATAACCTGCAGGTTCAGTTCATCAGATGATGTCACCTAACCGAGGTTATATAAGCCAAAATTTGGCGTTTTGATACACATATGCTTCACACCCGGTAGAACAAAGAGATGTTCCAATAGTGTTTTCACGCAGCGTCGAGTGTAGCTTTTGAAAGGTAACAGTTCACCTGCTCACTGTCTTGTTCAGTTGGTAAGTTTGTTTAATAATGATGATAATAATAATTAGAAATAATAATGCTGGTGAATGACAGAGATATGCGCTGCTCAGTAAAAATGTGTCTTTGTGTTTAATTTAGTTTGAAGTTAAATGTTAAGCTCTTGTATTTGAAGTTAGTTTGTAGTGTTTAAATGCTCCATTTGGGTTTGATGTGAGAAAACTATCATTATAAGGAACGGGTGTTTAATTCAGCATTGATCGTATAAAACTTTCGAGTTATCGCAACTTTTTCTAAAGATAAGTTTTTTAAAAGGTAACAAAATCTGAAATTTTTTTAATATTGTGTCAGGTGGTACCTGGTAATTCCAATCCCTAGTGCTTATGTTGTGCAATGTTATGTAGTGAAGTAGAAAGTACAGGTATTTCTTGCAGGATGTAGCAGGATAAAAGTAAAACGTATCCACTTATAAAACTAAAGTAAAGTAAAGTACAGATACATAAACTACTGTATGTCCCTAACTTCCAGTAACAAAGTAAACACACATAGTTACTGTAAGTGCCATATCGCACGTGTTATGAATTTGTTGTTGTGTTTATTTTATTTTATTTTACTTGCTGTTATTTCATTTATTCTACCTTGTTCTATTCAGTAGTAAAGCATTAAGCATTAAGTTCGTTACATCCGCCGTAAGCTTTAAATTTCTTAGTCATGCATCATAAGTTGACAATCGTAAGTTGGTCTGTGATGTCATTCTACTATTACATGCATTTGTGTGACTGTGATATGCTAGAAAGCTCAGTATAGATTTGGAAGGCTACGGAAACACAAGCTTTAGACCGTCAGCTAATGAGAGCTCCCGGTAAGCTAGAAATGTAAAATACCGTCAGCTAGTGAGAGCTCCCGGTAAGCTAGAAATGTAAAATACAGCAACGAGGTTGTTGTAACCGTAAGCTAACGTAAGCTGGGAAAGTAAGAAACAACAAGAGTGTTATTAGATACCCAAGCCAAGATTGTAATCTACAAGATACAGCAAACAGGTTGTTGTAAAACTCAGAGATTTGCAAGATGCAGCAACTGGTGTCTGTAATAACAGTGGATTTACTCAAGACGACTGTATGAAGTGTTGATTCTTTGATGCTGACAAATAAACGACAAAAGACAAAGAGATCGGACTTCTGTCATGTGAGTGAAACTTTAAGACATTAGCTACTCGTCAAAACTAGTGAAATAAGCCAACCGCATCTATATAAAGTCTAAAGCTTTTCCGCTGTTTGAACGAAAACAAGTGAACGCTGAAAGGGAAAGTAAAAGAGAATAGCCGTCGAACTTCGCCATGCCGAACAACGAGGACAACGCTCCCAGCACTCGGCTGGGGAGCCTAACGGCGCTCCACGAGATGAACAGAAAGAACCTCAACGAGGCGCTGGATGCAAGAAAAGGCAAGCGAATTCGACTGAATGCAACGTCTAATGCATTAAAGACACCTATGAACTATGCACGTAAGTTAGACATCGTTGAAACTGAGTGCAGAAGAGAGGACTTCATGAGAAGTAACGTTCATGTGCTTGTGTACACTCGTAAAGACGAACACAAAAGCGATCAGGTCGCCTGCGGAGCACCTGAGGCCCAAGTCCGCACAGAATTCATGGCTAAGGTGGGTCGATGGATAGCGGACACCAAGGACACTAAGGGCCACTCTGTGACGTCGCGACTACGCGAAGATGTCTCGCCGGGCGTCAGCGTGTCACTGATAACGGCAGCATCCAAAAGGTCTGTAACTTCTACATCATTCTCAGCCCTACTAAAGAAAGAAGAAGCCGAAAGAGCAGCTCTGTTAGCAAAAGCTGCAACCTTGGAAGAACGTCTCCAATTAGAAATCGAAAAAGTGCAACTAAAAGCAAAAAGAGAAAGACTGGAAACCAAAACGGCGCTCGCTATGCATGATGCCAAATTAAGAGTGCTTCAACGTCAAGATCGCAAATACGACAGCCGATCGCCCAAGAGCAAGAGCGCACTCATTGAATCGAGCAGCGCGCGTTTGAGCAGCGCGTGCCCGAGCAGCGCGCACTCTCATCTTTTCAACTCAACATGCAACAGCCGAGCGCAGCTTGCGTATGAGAGCGCACTCATTGAATCGAGCAGCGCGTGCCCGAGCAGCGCGCACTCTCACCTCTCCAACTCAACAGGTAACAGCCGAGCGCAGCCTGCGAACGAAAGCGCAGTCACCGAATCGAGCAACGTGCACCTAAGCAGCGCGCACTCTACAGACCTGGACGCCGCAACCAGTGACGGAAAACCCTGTCACACATCCCTTCAAGGACCCAAACAAACGGGCCAAGGAAAACCCAGGGTCAGCATCGCAACCGAGGACAGACAGGTTGGTAAAATTCACAAAGACTTGATTACAATGAAGAATGCCGGTACATCACCTGTCAGCGCTTTCACTAAACCGTGCGCACATTGCAAAGGGGAGCATATCTTAGATGATTTCTTCCAATTTAATGATAAGACACACAAAGACAAAGTAGAATTCTTAAAAAGAAACGGATTCTGTTTCGGATGTTTAACAAAGGGTCATTTGTGGAAAGACTGTACCAGAAAAATTACATGTTTATTGTGTTCAAAGCCACATCCAAGCATGCTACACATAGCAGTGCCAGCCACGGCGCAGTCAGCTACGAGCGCCCGTGGAAACGAAACTGAAAGTGGCACAACAAATACACCACCTGCTGTGAGTCATGAATCAAATGCGCTCACTGGGGCTGGAGGTAATAGCATCCTCCCCATTGTGCCCGTTAAAATAAAGTCCAAGAAAAGGGACACAATCGTAGCAGCCATGTACTACAGTGGTTACAAAATTGGAATGGCGATCTCGCCGCGTATACCGCCGTTTAAAGGCAACAGCGGCCAAAATAAATCAGTTGCATTTCAAAGTCATTCGTAAAATGGCCGCCAGGTGGCGCAAAGTGACATTTTCATTCATTGCAGTAAATACAACAGTGATGGTAATTTCCACAACAAACATGAAAAATCTGAACCAGAGCTATTAATGTGTACTGTACAATAATGAGTAAAAAAAATTATAGTAGATTTATTAACTGAAATAAATGACCATATTTTTCAAGAGAATTTTCAAGCCCCACTCATCAAACAAAATTATAACGAAATCGGCCAAGTTTACTATTTATTTAAATATAAATTTCTAAACCAATAAGATCAAATAACACCAAGTTATTATTATAACAGGCTTACTTCGTCACTTATCAAAGAAGTACACTAGCTTTCAAAGAAGTCGAGTGGCTTATTAAGGTCTCTGGTGTGCATTGTCTCTAAGTGCCCGCTTGGTGTAGCGGTTAGAACACTCGGCCAGTGATCTACAAAGCACCGTTTCGAATCCCGAGTGATGTTTTAAAATTGTTTTATTTTAAAACTAAATAAAATGTTTTAAGTGCGCTTAAGGTAGAGTCTTATAAAGGCTATGTAGACTTATATAGTTTTGTTATATATTTTTTGCACATTAATCTGAGTCCTCATCTGTTAGATCTGTTTAGTTTTTTTTTTCCTGCCGGGACGAATGCGCGGTTCCATCCCTTTCCCGCCTATTCAGGGAGCCTACGGAGTGAGCGATTAACCATAGTCGAATCGATTGGTGTGCGTCCAGCTCACGTTACTCGTGTGCTATTCTTGCCGGCTGGTGATAATTAACGTTAATATGATCTCGGGCTTGCTCACGATGCTCAACATCTATAAAAATAGCAAAGTATTGTGTATAGACTGATAAAAAAAAACTATCTAACGCATGTTAGAAAACATCATTTCCTGCATTTTTTGATGATTTGATTGATGTTTTAAATTTTTTTATTTTAATTATAGCAAAATTAAAATAAAAAAAATTGTTGTATTTTGATTTTGCTTCAGCATACTATAGAAAAAACAGCAAACTCGCACGCAACCAGTTTGTATTCTTTAAATTTAGGGGAGTGACGGCTCGGTCTGCTGCTGCTGCTGTGTGTGTGTGTGTGTCATTATACTGATGAAAAGTGCTGGCCATCTGCAGTACCGGGAGTTTTGATTTACGACAGCTGTTTACGGCAGTGTAGTCCAGTGCGGGAGATGCATTGTGGGTAATGAGGTCCGGTGTTACATCTGTTACATTTTTGATAACAATAGTTTTTTTTACAAACATTTCTAAACTAATAAGATCAAATGACACCAAGTTTAAAACAGATAAAATACACGTGCAAATAGTATAATTGTATAACAGGCTTAATTCGTTACTTATTTAACGCTTGCTTTCAAAGAAGGCGAGTGGCTTATTAACGTCACGGAGGTGTGTTGTCTCTTAGTGCCTGGTTGGTGTAGCGGTTAGAGCGCTCGGTCAGGGATTTACAAAGCGTCAGTTCGAATCCTGGATGATGCTGTTTTAAAAAATTGTTCTATTTTAATTTTACTCAGCAAACAAACAGCAAACAAAAAATTTATTATTCAGAGCACGATATACAACGTAATGAGTCCCGTAACCGGCTTATACAGCTGGCATGTGACCAACGTATTTAACCGTGATGAGTCCATAAAATCAGTAGCAGCTAATAATTACTAATTACTTTAGTTAATGCTGCTACTGATTTTATTCCAGCTTACCTGTTCAGGTTGATTGCGATTCTTTTTAAAATATTGTCTCAGTTTTATATGTTGTTCGTCTTGATTTTTGTCTTCTTTTCACTTGGCAACACTCAAATGCAAATTATTCACCGTGAATCAGCTGTTCTCACCTATCCATTCAGAGAAACTGAATGAGCTGAAATGAGCCTTTGTTTCACGACCGCGACACCCCTCTCTCTCACGCACATACAGTCCAGAGTAGACCAAATCATTACAGTACATACTTTATCCAACGAACATGAAAAATATCCACATAATGATGAGTTAAGAAGCATTGCTTAATTTTCGTTTAGACAGACTGTTTGTATCTGATTATTGGTATTATTAAAGAACAGCAGCACAAACAACAACACAAGGGCTTGTACAGCAAAGAGTTAAATTTGTAACAGTAAAAGGCATCCGAATTTAAATATATAAATTACTAGAAACAAATTGAGCACACTATCAGAATAAAAAATAGAACAAATCAAATGTTTTTTACACATACACAAGGAGGATAATGATACCGAGTTTATATTAAAATATCAAATATTGTAATATTGTTTTTTGTGTTATTATAAATAATGAAATGCAGTAGGCTGTTATGGTCATCATCAAAAGAAAATATATTAAGTAACAGATAATATTAGGTTTATATTTCAAATTAGATAAAATGCTGATTTTCCAGCAGTAAAATTATTGTATCTCTACAGTTTACAAAACCTCCGCTGCGTGTATTCATTCACAGGCTGAAGAGCACGCACAGAGAAATAGGAGACTGTGGTTTAGGAGTGGATTGGAGAGAAGAGAGCTGTTCAGTTACTATAAAAAAAATAAAAAAATATATATAAAAACATAATATGATCTTTTTGAGTTATGAGGTTTTTTTATTATACATAAGACAACCTTTCAGTTTTGTAAATATTCTAGTTATAGTGTGTTAAGTTTTTCTTTAGGTTAAACGGTTTTGAGAATTAGACCATCCAGCTAAGATCAATATTATGTCGTTGATTGATAAAATCTGGATTAAGGATATTTTATTTTGTTTTATTTATTTAATTTGTATTTTTCATCTTCCCCCCCTGAGGGATTGCCACCTTATTGTGGTCAGGGGATTTGCGTGCCTCAGTGCTTGGATGTTTACCGAGGGCTCAAGGGAGGTGTGTCTGTGTGTGTGTGTGTGTCTGTGTGTGTGCGCGCGTGCGCTGTAGCCTGTGCTTTTTTCAGCGGATTTTTCTGCTACCGCAGATCAGTTTATCAACTTGTAATATATAAATTTTAGGAATATATTAACATGTGGAGACATCATTATATGTTGAATGGAACTTGTAAGCCTTTGAATGGTGTTAAAAATACTTGCAAAACAAGTATTGCAGCCATACATTGGAGGGAACTTCTGAGGTGGTCAGTGATTGATGGCACGGTCGGTCGGAGGGGGTTGTGATCACACCTATATATCTTTTGTTCTAGGCTATCGGTCAAATATCTCTCCACTTGGAAGCAAAAACATGCAAGGGATTTCAGCATCTCGACGCACATACTAAGCTGTTTATAAAGTAGACACTGTTTGTTTTTTCATTTTGTAATCTTTCCCGTGTTTACCGTGTACTGTACAATGTATATTAATTTTTTAATGAATTACTGTAAATACTACACATTCCGTTGATTTACCAGAAATGACTTTTCTGTTTTTTGTGTGTGCTAAACTAAACTTCAGGGTCAAAGTAATAGCGATTTTATTTGAAAAGTATTATATATTTACAATGCTGATAAGTTCAAGCTTAGATTCATATATAAACTGCTTCAAAGTCTTTCCACCCCGTGACCGCTGAAATCCGACAGACGCAGGGCTCAAGGGAGGTGTGTCTGTGTGTGTGTGTGTCTGTGTGTGTGCGCGCGTGTGTGTGTGTGCGCGTGCGCTACAGCATGTAATTTTCAGCGGATTTTTCCGCTACCGCAGATCAGTTTATCAACTTGTAATATATACATTTTAGGAATATATTAACATGTGCAGACATTTAAGGGTGCGCTGCCCTCTCTTGCCCCTGCGTAGAGCCTACACACACACACACACACACACACACATCTATCTATCTATTATATAAATACACATTTGGAATCTGCATCTACATTTTCTGTTACAAGTATAGAATTAGGTTCAGCTGAGACTCATGATCAATGGTGTTAGGGTACTTATGTAGTGATAATTAGTTTCAGCCAAATCATTAAAACTAACAATGGACTATGACACTCTTGTTTTACACACATTGTTTTAGCGATAGTTTCACGGAAGCGAGTTTAGAACTAATCTAACCAAACCAAGAAAAAAACAAACATCCGAAGCTTCAAATAGAATGAACGAACTAATGAAATTGATATATATGTAATTGATATACTGTATATACAGACGTGTGTGTGTCATTTTAATTCAAATGAACATTTTAATGCTTTCTGATACACTTATCAACTTATCGACATACACTTATCAACACAAACTCTCCGTGCACGCACACACACAATCTCTAAAAAATTAATATTAATAACATACATATACAAATAAACAAAAATATAAACGTCTATATTGAAGTCTACGGTGAACGCAGAGTCGGCTAAGCACACGTGATGACGCGCGCGCCCTCACCTCTGTTACGGCTGCCTACAGTATTTGGCCAAAAGAATTATAATAATTGAACGATATGCCTGGTCCTGGAAAGAGACATCAACAGTCCGGCGCTGAGAAACGAAAGAACCAAAAGAAAAAAAAGCCTAAGATGAAGCCCGTGCATCAATTCCAGAAATAAAACTTTACTTTATTCTGTCGACGTTAATAATGTAATAACGTAACATTAACGTAAAATAACGCAAATTTCATTTAACAGCAGGGGGGACAATAAATATATATTTTTATAAATTTATTGCATTGTTTATGTTGTTTACAGTCAAGCCATCAACATACAATAAAATGTAAACATGAGATCTAAACTAAAAACTGTGCTCCCTGTGCTGGTGCTGGCAATATCATCTCTTTGTTCTGCTGTCTCCGGCTCCCTCCCTGGTTCTGAATCTGCCCACTTCCTCTACTCTCACTGTCTCAGAACAGACTGACTCCTGAAGCAGAAAAAAAATGCAGGAAATGATGTTTTCTAACATGCGTTAGATAGTTTTTTTTTATCAGTCTATACACAATACTTTGCTATTTTTATAGATGTTGAGCATCGTGAGCAAGCCCGAGATCATATTAACGTTAATTATCACCAGCCGGCAAGAATAGCACACGAGTAACGTGAGCTGGACGCACACCAATCGATTCGACTATGGTTAATCGCTCACTCCGTAGGCTCCCAGAATAGGCGGGAAAGGGATGGAACCGCGCATTCGTCCCGGCAGGAAAAAAAAAACTAAACAGATCTAACAGATGAGGACTCAGATTAATGTGCAAAAAATATATAACAAAACTATATAAGTCTACATAGCCTTTATAAGACTCTACCTTAAGCGCACTTAAAACATTTTATTTAGTTTTAAAATAAAACAATTTTAAAACATCACTCGGGATTCGAAACGGTGCTTTGTAGATCACTGGTCGAGTGTTCTAACCGCTACACCAAGCGGCCACTTAGAGACAATGCACACCAGAGACCTTAATAAGCCACTCGACTTCTTTGAAAGCAAGTGTACATCTTTGATAAGTGACGAAGTAAGCCTGTTATAATAATAACTTGGTGTTATTTGATCTTATTGGTTTAGAAATTTATATTTAAATAAAACCCTACACACTTCTTTTCTAATTACACGTGATAAAATCTAAAGGCTCACTGTGTTAATATTTATTGTGCTTAAATTTGATCTTAATAAGATTTGATTTAATTTGAATTCTACATTTGTACTGTAATTATAGTATTGGGATTATGAATTCGGTCAACTACAGTGTTTCACTTGATGTTATCGGCTATTACGTGTATTATTGAGGCAGAGAATGAACTAAGGCATGAGGCGTCAGTCTGTAGTTATATAGCGCCACTCAGTGGTAAAAGCCAGCAAATGCACAGCAAATGCACATCCCGTAATGCGGCGGCGACGTTACATACGACGCTCCGATTTTGTAACCACTGTATCACG
Organism: Channallabes apus; assembly: GCA_030522415.1. NCBI lineage: Eukaryota > Metazoa > Chordata > Actinopteri > Siluriformes > Clariidae > Channallabes > Channallabes apus. Next base: position 24,485,050 of record CM060104.1, read on the forward strand.
TGAAAGTCCCCGAGGAGGACACAGATCTGCTGCGCTTCATGTGGTGGCCGAATGGAGATGTGAACCAAGACTTATTTGAAAATAAAATGGTAGTTCATCTGTTCGGTGCAAAATCGTCGCCTAGTGTTGCTAACTTCGCCCTCAGAAAGACAGCAGAAGAAAACCGCAGCAATGCTTCTGCTGTGGCAGTTAACACAGTGCTTAAAAACTTTCATGTAGACGACATTCGAGTCATGACCAAGCAGTCGCCCTATACAATGATCTCACAAGTCTCTGTACAAGCGGAGGGTCTAACCTCACTAAATGGACAAGCAATAGCCGTGCCCTACTGACTGTCATTCCCGAGAGTGAAAGGATCAAAGCCATGAGAGACTTAGACTTGAGTAAAGATGCACTGCCCATTGAGAGAGCTCTGGGGGTGCTGTGGTGCATTGATTCAGACATGTTCAAGTTTAAGATTAGCTTAAAGGAACGACCTGTGACAAGAAGAGGAATTCTGTCAGTCACTAGCTCAACATACGACCCGTTAGGCTTTCTCCCACCTGCCATACTGCCAGCTACAATCCCAATGCAACAGCTATGTAAAGAAAAACTAGCCTGGGATGATGACATTCCCGAGCAGTTTGCAACGGCATGGAAAACCTGGCTGCAAGAGCTGCACAGACTGTCCGAGTTCAGCATAGCAAGGTCCATAAAACCAGCCGACTTCGGAGTTACAGCTACAGCACAACTCCATCACTTCTCGGATGCAAGTGAAATGGGATACGGAGCTGTCTCATACCTCAGGTTAGTAAACGCTGATGGACTTACACATTGTGCATTCATGATGGGGAACTCCCGTGTAGCACCCCTGAAACAAACCACCATTCCACGGATGGAACTGACTGCGGCAGTGGTCGCTGTAAAAAATGACAAAATGTTGAAAGAACAGCTAGAATTGAAATTGCTGGACTCTATGTTCTGGACTGACAGTACAACTGTTTTGAGATACGTTGATAACGAAACACTTCGTTTTAAAACCTTTGTGGCCAACAGAAGCGCCATTATAAGAGAGTCAACCAAGCCACAGCTATGGAGGTACGTTAATACCTCACAAAATCCAACTGATTCTGCCTCCAGGGGGGCATCCTGTGAAAAGTTCATGAAAAATGTCAACTGGATCCATGGTCCCTCCCTCCTCAAAGAAGCAGAGTGCAAATGGCCTGAAAATATTCATGACACATCAATAAAAGAAAATTTTGATGAAAATGTTGATGAAGTTAAGCTCTCAGCTTTAGTGAATATTGTGAGCATTACAAAATGCACAGACACAGACGCAGTGAGTAAACTGATTAATCATCACTCTGACTGGTGTGACGGTTGACCCCTAGAGGGCACCTAACGCCCGTTTTTGGCTTTTGTTTTGTAGTTCGTTTTAAGTTTCGTTTTTTGACTTCATTTCCCAGTTTGCACCTCGGTCAGGTGACGTAGAAGCTCACCTGAACCGAGGGAAGTTAATTTGATGATTATGTTTATGTTAGTTATAAATAGCCTGGCTGAACTCCAGCCAGGCGTCTAGCATTAGTCGAAGTTGTTTTGTTTGTGTTGGGTTAGTTTATGTTCTTTGTGTATAACAAAAATAAAGGACTTTATTGAACCGTCAGCTCGCCTCCGCGATCATGCCTCGCACACACACCCGACGCAAACACAGTAGAAGAGGAAAACATGACAGAATGCTAGACCTACAAAAAGGCATGGCGGAGGATCCCCTCCTAGGAAATTTCTTGGGAGGAGAAGTTATTATATCTAACGAGCTGGCGAAACTGCTGGAGGCCAGCGAGGAGCACGGCGAGATGGAAGTGGGGCAAGGATGGAAAAACGGTGAGCACATCGAGCCAGCGAGCTCACGGGAGGACAGCCTGACAGCCAGAGAGAGAATGGCGACGCGAAGCTGGGAAGGCTGCGGACCCGTCATACGGCGCACACCGCCGAGAGGTGTAGCGGCCGAGGGAGAGACGGGAGGATTCTGCAGGCAGTGTGCAGAACGCAACGAGGAGTGCATTCATGACCTGCGGGAGCAGATGCTGCAGCTCCAACTGCAGTTCGTCCAGGTTCGGGTGAACCAAGCTGTAGTCCCGGAAGCGATCCCTCTCTCGGATCTGGACGATGCACTCCTCCCACGGCCACTGCCTGAAGAGGGCGCAGACAGCACGCTTCCCCCGCCACCGGAGCTGAGCATGGAGGACTGGACGCCGCTGCGGCACGGCGAGGAGGTAGGCTTCTACGGGCGGTAGGCGGAGTCCAACCAGGAGCGCATTCGTGACCTGCGCAAGCAGGTACTGCAGCTCCAACTGCAGTTCGTCCAGGTTCGGGAGAACCAGTCTGTAGCCCCGGAAGCGATCCCCCTCCCGGGTCTGGACGATGCGCTCCTCCCCCGGCCACGGCCTGAGCCTGTCGCGGAGGAAGTCTGCGCGCCGTGTCTGCGCGAAGAGCAAAACGGCGCGTCCATCATCCAGTCTCCGTGCAAGCTAGCGAGCGCCGTTCACGCTCCAACGCTGCAGTCGAGCGCCGTGCACGCTCCAACGCTGCAGTCGAGCGCCGTGCACGCTCCAACGCTGCAGTCGAGCGCCGTGCACGCTCCAACGCTGCAGTCGAGCGCCGTGCACGCTCCAACGCTGCAGTCGAGCGCCGTGCACGCTCCAACGCTGCAGTCGAGCGCCGTGCACGCTCCAACGCTGCAGTCGAGCGCCGTGCACGCTCCCACGCCGTCGAGCGCAGTGCACGCTCCAACGCCGTCGAGCGCAGTGCACGCTCCAACGCCGTCGAGCGCAGTGCACGCTCCAACGCCATCGAGCCCTGCACAAGCTCCAACGTCATCGAGCCCTGCACAAGCTCCAACGTCGTCGGCGAGCGCGGTGCACGCTCCTACGCCACTGTTGAGCACGATGCAGGCTCCTACGCCACTTCCCGGCTTTGAGGACAGCGAGCTAGCGTGCCAGCAGCCGCTGACCGATGCATCAGTTCTGCCGCCGCCTCCCGGCTTCGAGGACAGCGAGCTAGCATGCCAGCAGCCGCTGTCCCACGCACCTGTTCTGCCGCCGCCTCCCGGCTTTGAGGACGACGTTGAACTGTCGAACGCAATGCGCGCTCCAGAGCCGTCGTCGAGCGCACTGCACGCTCCCGAGCCGTCGTCGAGCGCACTGCACGCTCCAGAGCCGTCGTCGAGCGCACTGCACGCTCCAGAGCCGTCGTCGAGCGCACTGCACGCTCCAACGCCGCTGTCGAGCGCCGAGTATGCTCCAACGCCGCTGTCGAGCGCCGACTACGCTCCAACGCCGCTGTCGAGCGCCGAGTACGCTCCAACGCCGCTGTCGAGCGCCGAGTACGCTCCAACGCCGCTGTCGAGCGCCGAGTACGCTCCAACGCCGATTCGAGCGCCGAGTACGCTCCAACGTCGTCGAGCGCAGTGCACGCTCCAACACTGCTGTTGAGCTCTGCACAAGCTCCAACGTTGTCGTTGAGCGCAGTGCACGCTCCAACACTGCTGTTGAGCTCTGCACAAGCTCCAACGTTGTCGTTGAGCTCTGCACAAGCTCCAACGTTGTCGTCGAGCGCAGTGCACGCTCCAACACTGCTGTTGAGCTCTGCACAAGCTCCAACGTTGTCGTCGAGCGCAGTGCACGCTCCAACACTGCTGTTGAGCTCTGCACAAGCTCCAACGTTGTCATCGAGCGCAGTGCACGCTCCAACGTCGTCGAGCGCAGAGCATGCTCCAACACTGCGGTTGAGCTCTGCACAAGCTCCAAAGTTGTCGTCGAGCGCAGTGCACGCTCCAACGCCGCTGTCGAGCTCTGCACAAGCTCCAACGTTGTCGTCGAGCACAGTGCACGCTCCAACGCCGCTGTTGAGCTCGGCACAAGCTCCAACGTTGTCGTCGAGCGCAGTGACCGCTCCAATGCCGTCGTCGAGCGCAGTGCACGCTCTAATGCCATCGAGCGCAGTGCACGCTCCAACGCCGTCGAGCGCAGTGCACGCTCCAACGCCGTCGAGCGCAGTGCACGCTCCACCGCCGTCGAGCGCAGTGCACGCTCCACCGCCGTCGAGCGCAGTGCACGCTCCACCGCCGTCGAGCGCAGTGCACGCTCCAACGCCGTCGAGCGCAGTGCACGCTCCAACGCCGTCGAGCCCTGCACAAGCTCCAACGTCGTCGGCGAGCGCGGTGCACGCTCCTACGCCACTGTTGAGCACGATGCAGGCTCCTACGCCACTTCCCGGCTTTGAGGACAGCGAGCTAGCGTGTCCCACGCACCTGTTCTGCCGCCGCCTCCCGGCTTTGAGGACGACACTGCACGCTCCAACGCCACTGTCAAGCGCCGAGTACGCTCCAACGCCGCTGTCGAGCGCCGAGTACGCTCCAACGCCGCTGTCGAGCGCCGAGTACGCTCCAACGCCGCTGTCGAGCGCCGAGTGCGCTCCAACGCCGCTGTCGAGCGCCGAGTGCGCTCCAACGCCGCTGTCGAGCGCCGAGTACGCTCCAACGCCGCTGTCAAGCGCCGGGCACGCTCCAACGTTGTCGAGCGCAGAGCATGCTCCAACACTGCGGTTGAGCTCTGCACAAGCTCCAACGTTGTCGTCGAGCACAGTGCACGCTCCAACGCCGCTGTTGAGCTCGGCTCAAGCTCCAACGTTGTCGTCGAGCGCAGTGACCGCTCCAACGCCGTCGTCGAGCGCAGTGACCGCTCCAACGCCGTCGGCAAGCGCAGTGACCGCTCCAACGCCGTCGTCGAGCACAGTGACCGCTCCAACGCCGTCGTCGAGCGCAGTGACCAGAGGAGCATTTTTTTTGGGGGGGTACTGTGACGGTTGACCCCTAGAGGGCGCCTAACGCCCGTTTTTGGCTTTTGTTTTGTAGTTCGTTTTAAGTTTCGTTTTTTGACTTCATTTCCCAGTTTGCACCTCGGTCAGGTGACGTAGAAGCTCACCTGAACCGAGGGAAGTTAATTTGATGATTATGTTTATGTTAGTTATAAATAGCCTGGCTGAACTCCAGCCAGGCGTCTAGCATTAGTCGAAGTTGTTTTGTTTGTGTTGGGTTAGTTTATGTTCTTTGTGTATAACAAAAATAAAGGACTTTATTGAACCGTCAGCTCGCCTCCGCGATCATGCCTCGCACACACACCCGACGCAAACACAGTAGAAGAGGAAAACATGACAACTGGCACAAGTTAAAAAGATCCGTTGCCTGGATCCTTCGCACCAGAGACATGCTGAAACAAAAAACAGAAAGGGTTAAAACACAAGTAGATAACCCAAAGACAGAAAATCACAAGTCTCTAAAAGCGCAAGACCTAACAAGAGCAGAAAACGAAATCATTAAGTTCACTCAAAGACAAAATTTTAAGGAAGAACTTCTCATGTTGCAAAAGGGTAAAGCAGCAGCAGAAGTCAAACAGGGAATTCGCACACAGCAAAAACGAAAGGCATCTGTGAAAAGAAACAGCTGCTCGCCCAAACTGAAACTGAAACCAAACTACCTGCTGCTGATGAAAAAACAGCCAAACCTGCCCTCTGGATTCTTCAAAAAGGAAGACATCTATGCACGTCGCAGGGAGAAGCAGATCCAGCATCGATCAGACCTGCTCTGGAAGCGATGGGTACGTGAATACTTGCCCTTGCTCCAGGGGCGGCAAAAATGGTTTCAAAACAAAAAAAATATTTCGATTGGAGACATAGTTTCAATAACTGATGAGTCTTCTCCAAGAAATTCATGGGTCATGGGAAGAATCACGAAAGTGTTCCCCGACAAAGGGGGACTGGTGAGACGTGTGTTAGTTAAAACCAAGACCAACACTCTGGAAAGACCCATCGACAAGCTGTGCCTCATATGTGAAATGGACTGTTAAATGTGTGGTAATATGTTATGCAATTTGATATGCAAATGTAAACACCTGAGATAAATATTACACACGTAAAAGATTTAAAACGTTTTAGAAGGTTAAGAATGTTTGATTTCATGGCTTTATCAAAAAAAAAAAAAAACACAAAATTGTAATTGTCAGTCTCCATGCCTGTCAATTAGGGGCTGGAATGTAAGTGCCATATCGCACGTGTTATGAATTTGTTGTTGTGTTTATTTTATTTTATTTTACTTGCTGTTATTTCATTTATTCTACCTTGTTCTATTCAGTAGTAAAGCATTAAGCATTAAGTTCGTTACATCAGCCATAAGCTTTAAATTTCTTAGTCATGCATCATAAGTTGACAATCGTAAGTTGGTCTGTGATGTCATTCTACTATTACATGCATTTGTGTGACTGTGATATGCTAGAAAGCTCAGTATAGATTTGGAAGGCTATGGAAACACAAGCTTTAGACCGTCAGCTAATGAGAGCTCCCGGTAAGCTAGAAATGTAAAATACCGTCAGCTAGTGAGAGCTCCCGGTAAGCTAGAAATGTAAAATACAGCAACGAGGTTGTTGTAACCATAAGCTAACGTAAGCTGGGAAAGTAAGGAACAACAAGAGTGTTGTTAGATACCCAAGCCAAGATTGTAATCTACAAGATACAGCAAACAGGTTGTTGTAAAACTCAGAGATTTGCAAGATGCAGCATCTGGTGTCTGTAATAACAGTGGATTTACTCAAGACGACTGTATGAAGTGTTGATTCTTTGATGCTGACAAATAAACGACAAAAGACAAAGAGATCGGACTTCTGTCATGTGAGTGAAACTTTAAGACATTAGCTACGCGTCAAAACTAGTGAAATAAGCCAACCCCATCTACAGTTACCTTCCACCTCTGGTAGAAATCAAGTAAAGGCTCACACATCCTAAATCAATTAATTACACAATTGTGGTGCTAATTTAATAATAATAACAATTTCAACATTAAATCTAACATAAACACTAAAACAATCTAGGTTATGTTTTGTTGAAGGGATAATCAGAAACCGAGTGGTGTTTAATGTGACACGCAGAGCAAATCTGGCATGTGGTTTGGGACGCGTTCCCGGTGGGCAGACGGCGGTGTTCATGTCTTTATATCTATTCCATGTGCAGAATCGCTTAGTTACTCTCATCACATATAATAACTGCTAAGTGAATCAATCTGGAAACTGAATGGAAGCTGTACATGTGTGCATTTGTATGGGTATGTGCATGTGTGTGTTTAGTTAATCCCGTCCTCAGGACTGCGGGTTTGATTGAGTTGTGTTGAAATAAAGGATAAGGTATTGGCTTTAAAGTGTGTAACCCAAACCCTGAGACTCGGAGAGGAGGAGTGTGAGATTATAAACACTGCGCTGACCCATGAATTCACAACATGGCCGTGTTCCAAACCCAGGGACTTGCGCGCACACACAGGAAATTCCTTCAACCCCCAACCCATGCTCTGTCCTAATAGACATGTGTCCTGATGCGCACACCACACCTCACAGTGTGAGTGCATTGCGGAGTGTACACTACTAAGGGTTGTTATAGCACCACTGTAGTGTTATCTTACGGCACTGCATCTGTCTCAGGTATGACACTTAAACCTTTATCCAAGAATGATCCATGTTACCTTGTGAAATTTAAATTGGAACAATGGTCTCTTTGTCCGAAGATGAAATTAGAGTTTAGAAAGTGGCTAGACATTAATCTATATATGTATATATATTTAGATATTGATCATTTTATCAGTCCGTATGCTCAAAATAATCGTCTCAGCCCAGTCCCGCTGTGTGTGTGTGTGTGTGTGTGTGTGTGTGTGTGTGTGTGTGTGTGTGTGTGTGTGTGTGTGTGTGTGTGTGTGGTTTGAAAACATACCTACAATCAGTTCCCATTTTCTGTTTGACACTAAAATACATCTCAGTGAACATTTGCATATTTATTAACCCACATTTCAAAGTTTTTAAACCTCACATCCTGCTCTCTGATCTTTAGAGAGCTTGTGTGATGTATGATTCCAGATCCAGTGTGCAGTGCTGCAGGCTCACATCCAGGTCCTGATTATAAATATTCAATTTAGCGAATATAATATTACATCATCTGGGAATTATGCTAATTAAGATTTTCTGATTGGTTCCAAAAAAAGCTAATTTCCCAGTAAAATAATTGCAAAATTTCAGACGGTGTGTGACGTCCCATTACAGAAATCTGGGGACTTAATTCTATAACACACACACACACACACACACACACACACACACACACACACACACACACACACACTAATCATCCTCAGTCACTGATCGATAGCAGTTTAAACAGAATGCTGTTTGTAGGTCAGTGTCAGGAAGTCTATGTACAAATGACACCTAATTTCCAGACATGGCATTAAGGTGTTGTAAACATGTAACACTGCCTTTTTTATTACTTCCTTGCTCTGCCATGACAGAACAGATGGAGTTTATCAGGGAGTTACTGTTACATGGTGTTTCAAGCTAAGTGGGTTTTCATTGTAGTTCTTCTGTGCAGCTTGTACACACCAGGACAAAAAGCCATTACTTCAGGACAGTAGTGCAACACAACATGACACAAGACAACACACATCAGTGCTACAGAAGCCAGGTCATTCCCTGATGTACAGGAAAGCTCTGCCCACTTTGTGCCTTAATATTGTTCAGGTTTAAAGACAACCTACGCTGGGTTTAGAATGTGAACATGCTGCAAACTAGAGCGGTTTTTAAACTTGATGTACGTGGGGGTATCAGAAGATTTTGAGACTTGTTAAGTAACAAACCAACAGAGTCAAAGGGAGCACCGACGTTCATAAGTCAGCGTGCCAAAAGACATCATCTACCTGTGTACATCGAGAGCTGTGCGACTGGTGCTGTAATGACCATGTGCGTTACCACGTCTGCTATTTCAGTATGGACAGCAAGTTAGAGCAGAGAGTGAATGTGAAATTCTGTGTGAAACTGGGCAAATCTGCCACAGAGACATTTAATGTGATTTTGTAAGTTTACCACGATGCTGCAATGGACGATTGAGGTGTTTTGAGGTAATGTGCACTTCAAGAGCAAGAGAACATCACTGGAAGACAACGAGACATCAACGAGAAGGAGTTCAATTCTCGAAAATGTTGAAATCATTCCACATTCATGCGTGATGATCGTCAGAAGTACTTTCTGGTAAACAGATCTTGAAATGTTTTGATAACATCTCGGTATGATATTATTACTGTACCAAGGAACTGATCAATTCCGTATTGCAATTTTATAAACATCCAAATTTTTGTTGTTGATGTTTACATTTCTAATCAAATTATGTAAGATTTTGGAGTCAGTGTGGCGATACACGAAACTCCAACATGAAAGAATCACAAAATGTTACCAAATAATATGAAGACAACACCCCAATGTGTGTGACACTGTACAGTGCAGCGTGTATTCACAGTGTTTATTCTGTAATGTGATTCGTTTTACTATGTGCATCACCGTATAGAGTTAGATTTCCTGTGTATGTGCAGTGCTGCTCTGAGAGACGCTCCAAGAAAATCTTACTTTATACTAAATAATCATCAAGTTAATATCAGAGACTTTGTCTTTGTCTCATATACACAACTGAGTATTCACTCCTCCTGATGCCTTCTCTCTGAAATGCTTCTGTTCTGTGTGTGCGTGTGTGTGCGTGTGTGTGTGTCCATCAGTAAGATGTAATTGAGTGATCAGTGAGGATCTGTTCTAGCTCTGCACACCTGCAGCAGGCATCCCAGAATTCCACAGTCATGGAGCCAGGTGGCCAGAACTGTGTGTGTGTGTGTGTGTGTGTGTGTGTGTGTATATGTGTGTGTGTGTGTGTGTGTGTGTGTGTGCGTGCGCGTGTGCATTTGTAGAAAGTACTACCCATCCAGTTGTCTGTAAATGTTTTATGTACATGTAAGGATGAAGGTTCATAAACACTAATAAATAACTTTAAATCTGAATCAGTTCTCTCGGGTTCTTGGCTGTACTGTGTTAAAAGGAATCCAGAAGAACTTGTGGTGGTTCAAACATGGTGGCTGTTTCACTCTGTCTGATTTTAGTCAAATTTCTATTTTTTTCTGTTCACATATAACTGAAGAAGTAAACAAAAAGTCATTAAAAAAAGATTAGAGTAATTTTTTACAAGCACACGACTATTTCAGTGTTACATGTAAGAGACAGAGGCTCAGAAATGTGTGTGTGTGTGTGTGTGTGTGTGTGTGTGTGTGTGTGTTTGTGTGTGTGTGTGTGATCTTATACGACTAAGAAGTTATAAGTATGCAAACTTAACTTAAGGGTTATATAAAGTACACACACACACACACACACACATTAGAGAACAGACCAGTGATAGATAGCATGAGGGGAAATTCTTGGCATCAGACTAATTGCACTAATAAATGGAATCTCAGAGTTCTGTTCAGGTTTTCAGTATTTATGGAGCGCTTTAACACAAAACAGCTTTACAGAAAAATATAAAAATTCTAGAAATCAATTTAAAAAGTTGCATAAACATGTAGCTGATTTCTCACATTTGAGGTTTTATGCTGTGGCTCTGTCGTCATTTGCGAAGACATAGCGAGAAGTGCTTAAGGCCGCGGTAAGGTGAAACACACAGGCACTTAATGAAGGCGTTGATCTGGCAGGATCGTTCCGCCGCGATACACACTCCGGCGCGGAACACACTCCAAACTTTTTTTTTGCCTTAAATGTTTAAATAGTTAAATATAAGAGAGAAGAGAGAAAAAGAGAAAAACGAAGGATAAGAATAAATGAAGCAGCTCCATATATTGGATAACTGAGCCTGATGCACTTCCTCCACACACTGGTAAAAAAATGGTTAAAAATACT
>CM060104.1:24500824-24553324 GCA_030522415.1 Channallabes apus
ATGAGAAGGTGGTTAGGAGAAGGAATGTCTTCTTTGTCTGTTCACTCAAGCAGTCTGTAAGCCCCCCCCCACACACACACAAACACACTAAAAGCTTCTTTAAAAAGTTCCAGGGCCTCATAAGAATGATAGCAATGAATGTTTGACGTTTAAAACCAAGCAGCACCCGTGTGTGTGTGTGTGTGTGTGTGTGTGTGTGTGTGTGTGTGTGTGTGTGTGTGTGTGTGTGTGTGTGTGTGTGAAATGATGGTTGTTCCTGCATCAGTCTCAGTCTTTTTAACGGTCCCTTCAGATGGCTGACCAACAGTGTACACACACAGGGGTTAAAGGTCAGGCATCAGGGTTGTGTTCTGCAGCGCTGCACTTGCCCTTTTTCTCCCTGCGCTGGAACTTGCGCAGGCGTCGAGTCCAGATGTCCCTCCACTGTATGACTAGGCTATTTCTGTCTGCAGTAATGCCCATCCTCTCTGCACTGGCTCCTCCCCCACCCGAGCCCAGGATGAGGAAGCGTTTCCCCATGTGGATGCGTGGACATTTACACGCCAGGTCCTTCATGTGCACCCACAGTGTGTTCTCGCCTCTCTTCAGCGGCTCTCGGCTCTTATACGCTGACACCAAGCTGATGGAGAACTTCGCCCAGTCACCCACCGTCTCCATGTCCAACACACTCACCAGGACGGCTAACACACGCACACACACACACACACACACACACACACACACACACACACACAAAGCATTTGCACATTGTATAACCTTTATTACATTTTCAGTTTCTTTTGTTTAACATTGTAAATTGTATTATATTTGATATAATAGATTAAAAAGCAGAATTTCTTTCTTTATCCAGTATTTTCTATCCCTGATGTTTGTTTCTGGTTTAAACGTGATGTAAGAACCATATCGTACTTGTTATGTATTTGTTGTTGTGTTTATTTTATTTTATTTTACTTGTTGTTATTTCATTTATTCTACCTTGTTCTATTCATTAGTAAAGCATTAAGCATTAAGTTTGTTACATAAGCCATAAGCTTTAAATTTCTAAGTTATGCATCCATTTTGACAATCGTAGGTTGGTCTGTGATGTCATTATACTATTACATGCATTTGTGTGACTGTCATATGATAGAGAGTTCAGTTTAGATGCGGAAGGCTACGGAAACACAAGCTTTTGACCGTGAGCTGGGAATGTAAGATACAACAATTAGGTTGTTGTAACCGTAAGCTCGTCAGCTCGTAAGCTGGAAATGTAAGATACAGCAACTAGGTTGTTGTAACCGTAAGCTCCCGTAAGTAGAGATATACAACAAGAGTGTTGTTATATACGTAAGCTAAGACTGTAATTTACAAGATACAGCAAATAGGTTGTTGTAAAAGTCAGAGATTTGCAAGATGCAGCAACTGGTGTCTGTAATCACAGTGGATTTACTCAAGACGACTGTATGAAGTGTTGATTCTTTGATGCTGACAAAATAAACTACAAGAGACAAAGAGATCGGACTTCTGTTGTGTGAGTGAAACTTTAAACCAAAGCTACGCGTCAAAACTGGTGAAATAACATGACCGCATCTACATAAAGTCAAAAGCTTTCCGCTGCTGGAACGAAAACAAGTGAATGCTGAAAGGGAAAGTGAAAGAGACTTTCCCGTTTTGTTTGAACTTCATGATGTTAAACGACGAGGACATTGAAGAAGTCTCGGCAGAAGACAGTGTGTCACAAGTTGCGATGGCTGAGCCACAAGGAAGCGTAACGTCCGCGGCTTCCTCATCTCGCCGCAGAGAAGAAGCCGAAAGAGCAGCGCTGTTGGCAAAGGCTGCAACCTTGGAGGAACGTCTCCAACTAGAAATAGAGGAAGCACAACTAAAGGCGCAACTAAAGGCGCGACTAGAAATAGAGGAAGCACACCTAATGGCACAACTAAAGGCGAAAAAAGAACGACTGGAAACCAAAACAGTGCTCGCTATGCATAATGCCAAATTAAGAGTGCTTCAACGTCAAGATCGCGAAGGACAACAGCCAGCAACAGAGAGCGCAGTCATTGAACCGAGCAGCGCCTACGTGAGCAGCGCGCACTTCCGCAACAATGGATATGACAGCCGACGACAGCCGGTGAGAGAGAGCTCAGTCATTGAACCGAGCAGCCTGTACTTTCAAAACTCGGAATGCAATGATGAACTTTACCAGCACGTTGCGTCGACGGAATATTGTGAACTGCCATCACGTCTACAGGCAACCCACGTAAGCTTGCCCATCAGTGACAGACCTACAATGGCAAGTACTCTAAATGAATGTCCTACCGTAAACACTGAACACATAAGTCATAGTTTCGACACATCATATTCTCAAATGCAAACGCCCCATGGGGCAGTGCACTCAGGTGTGCCCATAAGCGCAAACACACAGCTGACAAACTCCTTAAGGGACACCCGAGATCATGATTCTCTACGTCATGGACTTGACACAATGCATCACCAAATGCAACGTCAGGCAGAACTCACAGAAATGCTCGCGAAAAGCCAAATGCTGTCCTCATTTCCTCGGCACGAACTTTCTCCCTTTCACGGAGACCCGATTCAGTTCAAATCCTTCATGTTGTCCTTTGAACGCTTTGTTGAATCCAAAACGGACAACGACATCGATAAGCTGTCATATCTCGAACTGTACACCAAAGGGGAACCCAAAAACCTTCTGATGAGCTGCATGCACATGACAGATGGGTATGCAAGAGCAAAGAAACTGCTGCGCGACAGGTTTGGAAACAAGCTGTGAATTGCAGCAGCTTGTAAGCAAAAAGCAATTAATTGGCCAAACATAAAGACAGACGACGGACAGGTGTTAAGCGCACTCTCCTCTTTCCAGACAACTTGCCAAAACGTAACAGCAAACTGTGAATCTGTGGACGAGTTGAACAGTAGTGAGTGCATGAACACCATTCTTACGAAACTGCCCTACAAGCTGATCGACAGGTGGAAGTCTTACGCACGCCAGCACTACGAGCGCTACGGGACAAGAGCCAAGTTCGCCCAGCTGGTGGACTTCATAGATCAACAAGCCAGACTGTACTCCGACCCGCTCTTCGCCGACCTGGATGCCATGACCAGCGATAAGAAACACAGTCGCACATCCCTTCAAGGAGACAAAAAAAAAGGGAAGGAAATGCCAGGGTCAGCTTTGCAACCGACGTCAGACAGGTTGGTAAAATTCACAAAGACTCGATTACAATGAAGAATGCCGGTACGTTAGCTGCTAGCGCTTTCACTAAGCCGTGCGCATATTGTAAAAAGGACCATATCTTAGACGAGTGCGTAAAATTTAACGATCAGACACACAAAGACAAAGTAGAATTCATAAAAAAGAATGGATTCTGTTTCGGATGTTTAAGAAAGGGTCATTTGTGGAAAGATTGTACCAGAAAAATCATATGTTCATTGTGTTCAAAGTCACATCCACGCATGTTACACACAGCCATGCCAGATACGGCGCAGTCAGTTGCGAGCGCCCGCAGAAACGAAACTGAAAGTGACACAACAAATACACCAACTGCAGCGAGTCACGAATCAAATGCGCTCACTGGGGCTGGAGGTAATTGCATCCTCCCCATTGTACCCGTTAAAATAAAGTCCAAGAAAGGTGACAAAATCGCAGAAGTGTATGCATTTATAGACCAAGGCAGTTCCGCCACATTCTGTACAGAGGCATTAGCAAGGCGACTAAATGTACGAGTTAAGATACGGCTGAGCACCATGAACTCCACAAAACTAGTAGAAAGCTACATGCTCAATGATTTGGAGATCAGTAGCCTGGAAGAAAACAATTTTATTGAACTTCCCAACGTCTTCACACAAAAGAATATCCCAGCCACAGTGGAAGACATTCCACAACAGCATGACATCGATAAGTGTCCATACCTTAGCGACGTAAAACTGCCCCAGATTAGCGCTGGAATCGAAATTCTCATAGGAAATAAAGAGCACGAACTCCTAGAACCTCGGCGAATAATCAATAGCAGGCATAGAGGGCCATATGCGATGCAGAGTGCTCTCGGATGGACTGTGACCGGGCCTCTCCGAGAACCTGACAAATTAGTGACCGTTACAGTTAACCGAACCTCCATTGAAAGTGTAGAACGAATGCTGATAGAGCAATATAACCATGATTTTCCCGAACGAAATTGCGATGACAAGGCAGAGTGTCACAAGAGGATTATCAGTTCTTAAACCTCGTTAATAACTCCCTGCAGTTCATAGACAATCACTTCTACATCGGCCTCCCACTTAAGAAAGCGTCAGTTCAAATGCCCAATAACCGAAATGCATCTATGCAACGTGCATTAAACCTTAAACGAAAACTTAGCAGCAACAGCTCCTTTCACGAGGAGTACACAAACTTCATGGGTGACATGATAAAAAAGGGTCATGCAGTCAGAGTCCCTACACATCACGTAAACCGCCAAGGCGGTCAGGTGTGGTACATACCGCATCATGGCGTCTATCATCCTCAAAAGAATAAACTAAGGGTGGTCTTCGACTGTGCTGCCAGTTATCAAGGAGTGTCACTAAACAGTGAGCTCCTACAAGGACCAGATTTAACAAACTCACTCATTGGTGTGCTCACACGCTTTAGACAGGAAGAAATTGCCATGATGGCAAACGTGGAAGCCATGTACCATCAAGTGAGAGTCCCTGAGAAGGACACAGATCTGCTCCGCTTCCTATGGTGGCCAAATGGAGATGTGAACCAAGACTTAGTTGAATACAAAATGGTAGTTCATCTGTTCGGTGCAAAATCGTCGCCTAGTGTTGCTAACTTCGCCCTCAGAAAGACAGCAGAAAAAAACCGCAGCAACGCACCTGCTGTGGCAGTTAATACAGTGCTTAAAAACTTTCATGTAGACGACTGCCTGAAATCCATTTCGAGTCATGACCAAGCAGTCGCCCTATACAATGATCTCACTAGTCTCTGTGCAAGCGGTGGGTTTAACCTCACTAAATGGGCAAGCAACAGCCGTGCCCTACTGACTGTCTTTCCCGAGAGTGAAAGGATCAAAGACATGAGAGACTTAGACTTGAGTAAAGATGCACTGCCCATAGAGAGAGCTCTGGGGGTGCTGTGGTGCATTGACTCATACATGTTCAAGTTTAAGATTAGTTTAAAGGAACGACCTGTGACAAGACGAGGAATCCTGTCAATCACCAGTTCGATTTATGACCCGTTAGGCTTTCTCCCACCTGCCATACCGCCAGCTAAAATCCCAATGCAGCAGTTATGTAAAGAAAAACTAGCCTGGGATGACGACATTCCCGAGCAGTTTGCTAAAGCATGGAAAACCTGGCTGCAAGAGCTGCACCGACTGTCTGAGTTTAGTGTAGCAAGGTGCGTGAAACCAGCCGACTTTGGAGTTACAGCTACAGCACAACTCCACCACTTCTCGGATGCAAGTGAAATGGGATACGGAGCTGTCTCATACCTCAGGTTAGTAAACACTGATGGACTTACACATTGTGCATTCATGATGGGGAATTCCCGTGTAGCACCCCTGAAACAAACCACCATTTAAAAATACCCGGCTACGTGTGAACATGGCCTCAGTGTCTGGAACTTTTTCCTACATAAATACTGACCTCACAGAAGGAACATAGTCACCTAGGAACATAGTAACTCTTAAATGTTTATTGTTACGTTTGTATTAGTTATGGTTAAGTGTTCACTGGTTCATTATGTGTCCTGTGATCATTTTGAGGTGTCTAGTGCTCAGGGTTAACTGCTATGGAGTTTTATTTTTCAGTTCTGTGTTTTTTAATTTTCAATGTTGAGTGTTCATTCAGTGTTCAGTGATTTTGATGTTCAGTATTTAGCAGTCAACATGTGTTGTTAAATTTCTATGTTTAATGTACAGTGATTGCTGTTCATCATATGTTTAGTGTTCATTGTACAGTTTTAGATGTTCATTGAGCAGGTTTTGTGGTTTAGTGTTTAGCCTTCAGTGTTCATTGTTTGCATTTAGATTACTGTGTTTGGTGTTTAATGTTCAGTGATTAGAATTAAGTGTTTGATGTTCAGTGTCATGTTTGTTTTTGTACCATAGTCTTTCTTGCAGTATTTCTTTGTGTTGATCTTCAAGTTGCCTTTGGCTGGCTTGCAGTAGGACTCACAGTCTGGAGAGATGAAACACACACACACACACACACACACACACACACACACACACACACACACACACACACACACACACACAGTTTACTCAACAGAACCACACTACAAAATGATCGTTCTGTTCCTCTGCAGATGTTGTAATTTAGTTAGATGTTTACTAATTCATTCTAAAACCAAACTGTAGAACATAGAATAAACACTGTAGACCTATGGTACTCCAATACACTCAGCAACAACATACTGTAAAGCTCTAGCACATTATTCTAGACCTCAGCTAGGACTAATACTCAACTATAACTAAGCATCAGTGTGAACCTTAGGTGAAAGACTTTTTTACCCCATTTGACAAACTCTTACTGACACTTGTAATGGTTAGGACTGAATTCTAGAGTACTCAATCTCTATCTATCACATTTGAGAACTTAACAGTTTAATTGTATTTGCATAGCACTTTAACATTGGACAAAGCAGCTTCCAAGAACTGGATATAAACTAAAGAATGTATACATTTTAGTTTTATTGGTTTATCACTAATGAGCAGCTGGAGGTGGTGGTGCTGAGGGAGAAACTCCCCGAGACAACGCGAGTTAGAAACCTTGAGAGGAACCAGACTGAAAAGGAAGCCCATCCTCGTTGGGGTGAGACCAGGGCAAAAATGCAATCGTATAAACACTATATTTCTTTATTATATATAAAATGCCTTGTTGATGCCAGAGGTCAGAGGAGGATGGCCAGACTGGTTCGAGCTAATAGAAAGGCAACAGGCCATGAGATATAAATAACATACCATCTCATTACGCCCGAGGAAGAGCATGAAGAGCCGAAGAGCATATCTGAACACACAACACGTCGAAACTTGGAGAAGATGTGCTACAGCAGCAGAAGACCCCACCAGGTGTCGCTCCTGTCAGCTAAGAACAGGATGATCGGATGATCAAGTCAGAATCTGGTGTAAAGAACATGAAACCAGGGATCCATCCTGGCATGTATCAGCAGTTCAGACTGATGCTGGTGGTGGTGTAATGGTGTGGCAGAGATTTTCCTTGGGCCTCTTAGTACCAGTTGGTTTAAATGTCACAGTTTACCTGAGTATTGTGTCATCCCTGGCCATGTCACCAAGATAAAATAATCTCACACTGGTTTCTTGAACATGACAATGAGTTAGTGTTCAGGACTTGTATGTTTGGCACCAAAGCTTCAGCACATATTCCTCATATTGTTTGAGGGGAGCTGACAATGAGTGAGGAGCACCTGGGAAGGGTAAATAGTGCTGGATCCTGCATGGTGCTCTGAAGGCAGACCCAGAAGTAATGAGAAAGCAAGGCAGCCTGTCTGGGTGGGCAGTTAGTCAGCGTTGATGTGGAGAGTGTGGGTGAAAGGAACACAAGATGCCTTATAACACTCTAAGATGAGCCTGTATGCAATGCAGTCTAGCTGATTGGGCCGCCACCTCATGATGCACTGTAAGAACTTTAGCTGGTCATGGAGACGAGGAACTCTGTACCATGTGTCTATGAAAGGCAACAGCTGTGACCCATCCAGGAGCCCACAGCGTAGCTCATTATAGCTGGACGTTTGTTGAGCTGCACTTTCAGTTTAGACATGGGGCTCTGTCGGGAATCCCCGCTGGGACAGGATACTTCAGGACTTGTGTTTTGTGTGAGACTTCTCTCGTGAAACTTACCAAATATTTGTCACATATTTTTATCTTCTGCTTCACAGTATTTGTTCACACGTGTTCAGTATTCTGTCTAATCAGTCATATTACTTAAGCTCCTATATTTTCTCAGTTTGAGTTTTGACTCGTGTTCTGTTTTGGTTAATTTGTTGATTCTGTTACATCATCCTGGTCATGTTCATGTTCATGTTGATGCTCCTAGTCTGATTTGTACCCTATTATCTTTATGTTCATTAACATCTCATGTGCCTGCGACCTTCAGTCTATAACGCCAATACTGCTCAATACAAAGCTCAAGTTACACCTCTGACACAACAATTAAGAACTCATTTAAGACTGAAGATCATCGAACCTGGTTACTGGTTCCTGCACGGGTCCACAGGATTCTTAAACTTAACTATAATGTTGTATGAGAACAGTTCGAGAACCCGGCTGGAGCAGGTGTAAAATGTGTAATGTTTCAAAAATCTGTAGAAGATTATGTTGTGTATGTATGAGATTTGTTTGCTAATATGTGTACAAATCTCTCTCTCTCTCTTTCACACACACACACACACACACACACACACACACCTTTTTTCCCTTGAAGACCATCAAGTGTAATACTCTAGAGGGTAAACCACCGGTTGTTGGAATTCATTTATTGTGTGTGTGTGTGTGTTGGTTTTTGTGGTATAAGAGGACTTTTGACCTGAATATGCACCAGCATTAAAGGGACATTTGTGTTTATGAGGACAGGGGCCCTGTCCTTATAAATCCGACACCGTAGACGTCTTTATCTCAGTCCAAGGATCAATTCTGTACCGTTTTTGGTGGTAAGTCCTTATAGACCACATAAACCTGAAAAAACACCACCCACGTGTGTATCCTCTAACCCACGGATGCGCCCCTGTAGACCGGTCGCGGAACTGCACCGACGTCATTAAAAATTTGCATATATTTTAATATTCACACAGTTGTAAAATTTCCTGGTCTCTGATTGGCTGGTTACAAGAATCCTCGTCGGTGATTGGCCAGCAGTACCGGGAGAAGCACTTCCGCTAAGGGGTGGGACTTTAGAGGGAACGTGCACCAATAAGGCCTCGCTAAGAGGCGGGACTTCCTTAAACTAGTTTCTAAAGTAATATAATACACGCGGAATTAATATCGTGTTTGGACTGTCTGCACCTTGGAGAAGAGGACATCGGTGTCGGAAGCCGCTGGCATATGAAAGGTGAGTTATAGCGCCGTTTACTCGCTTTAATTACTGCACGTGTGTTAGTTTATTTATGTTTGTCAGTCAAACGGCGGCTGTTCGGACCGTCAGAAAGCGTCTCGTGCGCGCTTAAAGGCGCTCGCAGATGCATATAAGTGTTGAGAATATTAATTTAAGGTTTGGTAAATTAGTTTTAAACTGTTTTAGTATATTTAATATATAAATTGAGCGTGTGAAACGCGGCTGTGACGTCACGGTAACCCGTCGTCATGACTACAGTCTGTGAGAGGGGGGGGAGGGGGACTCGCAGTACAGCGTTCTGGTTAAAGAGAGAAACAAACACACATTAATATGAACTTCAGCAAACATGGAGTGTAGTTATAAAGCAGCTTTTCCTCTGTGGAACAGTCTGATTAACACATGATGATGATGAGGAGGAGGAAGGCCAGTCCACTGGAGGAGGCCACACACTTCAGCCTTAAGCAGAAAGATCCAGAAGGCCTGGAAGCCAGATTTATTAATGAGTTTAAAGGTAAGTGACATGTTCAGGTGGGATTGTTTAAGTAATAATGAGTGTCTCAGGTACATGGCATGATGTTCTCCTCTTGTTTAGGGAGAGGGGTATTCAGTTTTACTGATTTTGAGAAGGGAGATTTCCTATTGGAATACAGAGGGGATCTCATAAGCAGAGAAGAATGTGAGCGGAGGCAAAGAATATATCATGATGCCCTCAAAGTGTTCATGTTTAAATTTCCATTCAATGGCCAATTCCTTTGGTATGTACAAATGTTATTATATACATGGGGGGGAAATGTGGCAGTTATTTGATGGTTATTTAGCACTATTGATCAGGACCTGTGTTCACCAAGCATCTCAGAGTCAGGGGTAAGAGCTATTCGTCAAGATTCTTAAAATAGGAAATCATTTCCATCTCCACCAAAATGTAGGAGAGCTCCGGAGGTGTCCTAACTGGTTAGGAATAGTGAGGAAGTGGCGTTCAGGCAGAAACGCATGTAGAGGAGAGAAGGTTAGCAGAGCACAGATCTCATAACAGACATGTTTAGACAAAAAAGGTAAATCTTTTTCTCTGGTTACTAATTCCGACAGTCAGGAAACATTAATTAAACTTCACCGATCATGCACATTCCCCCACCGTGCAGCATGAATGCATGATCCATGGCACACACATGTTAAAATAATGATATTCATATATACATTTTATCTTCTTGTATTAAATTATTTGAGTGAACTGTTTATTTGTTTCTTTGTTTCTCACTCCTCAGGGGTACGAGTGACAAACTGACAGGTTGCACTGATGCTTTTACATATTGCACCCATTCACTTTTTATCTTTAGAGGTAAGAGTAGGGCAGAATATTACTTTATTTCTTTACATTTTACTCCCTACCCCGCAAGGCAAAACACTCTCATCCTCCCGTTTTATTAGAAGTCATGTTGATCAGATTATGACTGACCTACACAGCTCTATTATAGGGGCTTTAATCAGTTGTGATTGGAGCAGAGTGATTAGAATAACGTCATGCAACGAGTCACGCATCTATAGGTTTTGTCCATGTGCATAAAACTTTCACATGACTGCTGCTGATTTCAGCATTTCACTTTTTCACCGTTTAAAACTACAAAAACCTTTTTGCGGCTCTCTGTGTTGTAAAAAGTGACGTCACACACTTTCCTTGGCGCAGTCTTACTCCTCGCCGAAAGTAATAATAGAAAGCTTTATAAATAACTTTTATGTCCTTCTGTCTTCAGTCCTAAATAAACTTTGATTCCTATGAGTGATTCTGAGATGCTTAGTAAATATGGGCCCAGTTTTCTCAAACCATTGACGATTAAATATTCCGTGATCATGTATTCAAATAATATAATATTCGATGAGAAGCTTTTGGTGCTGCTATTCTCAGTTGTTGTGTCTATTTGAAATAAGAAGTATGTATTATTGTAGTAGTAATGTATTACTACTAATTCATAATGAGAGATTCATTGTCATTTGTTCAGTGTTGATGCAGCCCTAGATGATGGCTCCCTTGGGAGACTTGTGAATGATGACCATATTAAACCAAACTGCAGGATGAAGACCATCCGTGTGGATGGTAAACCTCATCTTTGTTTATTTGCCATAAGAAGCATCTGTCCTGGTGAAGAGCTCACATACAATTACGGTGATTCTGAGTGGCCATGGCGATGCAAGGTATGTAGATGTTAGTAATTTTGTGCATTATTTTAAAGGATTGGGGTATATTAAATTCTTTAAGCAGTTTAACACACTTAACAGCTGGTATCTGCCAGAGAATGTTTCTTACAGTATGTTGCTATAAGTGAAGGAGCAGTATTCTAATTTTTCGCTTCAAAGGTTTTTGCATCTTTTGTCTATGGACACATGCTCACTGTGTTAGGGTTAGTCCATAAGGACACTAGTTTTTGGGACAGTCTTCTGTATTACTGTTTATAAATTAGCATCAGGTCTAAAACAGTGCTGATGTGCCTGTTCGCATGTAACATGTTCAGCATTCATTGCGTAGACATTGGCACATGGAGAAACACAATTGCAGCTCTAACTTTATATAGCGATATCCAATATTTAGCATGTCTGTGATGTAAGTTATTTGACTTATGATAAATAAAAATATTTGCTTGCTTGCTTTATGCCCGTAAATATTTAAAACCTTCACAACTCTGTTTTTAGATGACATCATCTAAGAATTCACTGCCTCCAGAACAAGATACAGCAGATAAAAATGCATCCAAAAAGGTGATGTAAAAAAAGTCTCATTCTTATGATTGCAGTTACTCTTACAAATGTTTGCACTGCATTTTTATTCTTTGAATATGCAAACTTTGACTTCATCTTTTGGATACATTGTTTGATATTCTGCTGGATACATTTTCTTTCTCTTAGTAAAAGTATTTCTGAATGTGAAATTTTATTTCTTATTGTCAGATAAGCGAGTTGCCATCAGACAGTGCTGCCTGTGAAGAACTGATCGTAGTAACAGATGAGGTAAATTAGTTATTCTGCATTCGAGTAAAGTCATGTTTGTAAGAACTGTGCTGACATACACATTTAGTGCAGTGTTTTACCTTTCTGTAGCTGAATATAACTTGATAATTGTTTTTTTGTAGACTCCTAGTGAGGTTCAGCATTCTACCCATGAATTAAACACTACATCTCAGTCAGAAGTCAGAGCTGAAGTGGAAGAAGCGGTGGTAATGGAGTCGAGTGTCTGTGCCCGTGCTAAAGGACTGGAGAAGGTTGTTCAGAAGATCTAGAATATTTTAATTTTTTCTGAATTTCAGGTTACCCTTGATATGGCCCAGTTGTCCTCAGAGAAGCAGAATTATGGCGAGAAGAACGGTGTGGAGAAGGTAATATTGAGAATTACATGATTCAAGAAAATGATTACTTGTAGACTTTACCTATTGAGCCATCAGTCTAATTCCTGGTTGTTTTCTAATCTTAATATTTACAGATGTATCCTGTCAAAGAGTCGTTAGTAAATGAGGAGCTGAGGACACAAGGACTTGAACAGGTATTTGAATGTTTTGATGGATTTGTTGGACATTATTTACAGTATTTGACCTTTTTTTTTTATTAAAGCTGGAGCAACACATTGTCAGTATAGGTTTTGATATACTGTGTGAATGTGCTTGTATACACTGTTCCACACTGTTCTTAACCCTGGGTTATCTTCTTTCTAAACTCTACTTGAAATTTGGGAGTGGGGTTATCACCGCATTTTACCTGTCGTTCTGAAACACTGCTCTGTAGCAGGGTCCACACCGCATTTGCGGGGTTAACACCGCATTGTGGTGCCAAATATGTACATTGTGGAACAAGCAGGGGTAGAATGTTATGACTTGATACTTAGCAACATACAACCAATCAAAAATGCCTTGTGTACAGTCACAGAAACTGACCAGCGTGTACACCTCATATCAATAACTCCACACGCTGTGTAAACCAATACCAATTGAGGAAAAAGTGTAAATACTGAAAGAATACTGCCATAAACACCTGAATTGGAGTAAAAAAACAAACATTGCAGGACTCTTAAAACAGTCTAGTTATTATTTGTACAGTGTTTTGTAGTGTTTATAAAGTTGTGTAAGATTTTTTTTTTTTTTTTTTTATATATATATAAGGACATCCCCCTGAATATGTTCAGTGTTTGTCCTGACTGAAGAATCTGTGTGTGTTGTTAGTTTTACAAAAACCTTGTTTATGAGGTCACTAGTTATTATTGGGACAGTGTAATGTATTAGTGTTGTTTATAAAGTTGTGTATGACTGAAACCAGTTTTAAGAGAACACTGTTTTTATTAGGACATCCTCAGAACATGTTCTCAGTGTTTTGATCTGACTGAAGAATCTGTGTGTGGTGTTAGTTTTACAAAAACCTTGTTTATGAGGACACTTGTTTTTAACAGGGACACAGGGATGGGAGATGATTCTTTGGGCCAAGGAAATGCAAAATCTAATTCAGAATTTAAATAATTAAATAAAGTTGTAATGGAAAGCATTGGCAGGACAAATCGTACAGGAAGGAATATACAGAAACAGTTCTGTTCACATGCAGCATGTTCAGCATTTATTGCGTAGACATTGCCACATGGAGAAACACAATTGCAGCTTAAACTGTGAGCTGAATAGTGATCAAGATTAAGCATGTCTATGATGTAAGTTAATTGACTAAGTTAATTGATAAATTCAATATTTAATTCTGCATATACAGTACAGTTTCCATATACAGGAGTATAGCGAACTTTGTGTGAAAGGTAGTAACGAAATAAGATTGCTGAGTCGACTGATCACATAAAACAGCATGGAAGAAATGTTTGCTTGCTTTATGCCTGTAAATATTTCAAACCATCACAACTCTGTTTTTAGATGACCTCATTTAAGAATTCACCGGCACCAGAACAAGATACAGCAGATAAAAAGGCATCCAAGAAGTTGATGTAAGTGACGCTTTACTACTGAAAAACAACCTCACACCAGTTCCAACATGACTGCACACCAGTGCTCAAAGCAAGGGTCCATAAAGACATACAGAATATCAACATATGCCTTTAAAAATCTCTATACTTCACAGTTGATTTCACACATTGCCTTAATTACACTGATTGAGGCCAAATTTAACAAACCATCAACACTATCATTCACCCAAGATGTACAGTGTCCTCAGTTCCTTGAGAAGACTGCACATATGGCATTTGAGAAACTCAAAGAAGTATCACCTCAGGTCTACACTGATCTAGCCAAAGCAAAACATGCAAGAATGATTGTTTTTAATCATAGACATGCTGATGAGGGGTAAAAATGCTGCAAGTTTTCAGGAAAGGGGCAGTGCTTCTCTTCATGATTTTGCCCTGGGCCTCAGCAAATTTTAACAGAAACTCTGCAGTCATTTTAGTCCATGTTTGATCTGTACATGTTAAACACATTTTGACATTTCTCATGTCACTTTTACTTTAAGATGTGATCCGTGTGAAGCCATTGGACCTGCTAAAGATAACGTTCCTGCTGGTGCCTCTAATCATGTTGGTATGGAAACTCATCTTTATGTATATCTGTTAATTTTTTAACCCATAATTGTACAAACCGGATTCCAAAAAAGTTGGGACACTAAACAAATTGTGAATAAAACCTGAATGCAATGATGTGGAGATGGCAAATGTCAATATTTTATTCAGAATAGAACATAGATGACCGATCAAAAGTTTAATCCGAGAAAATCATTTTAAAGGAAAAATATGTTGATTTCAAATTTCACGGTGTCAACAAATCCCAAAAAAGTTGGGACAAGTAGCAATAAGAGGCTGGAAAAAGTAAATTTGAGCATAACGAAGAGCTGGAAGACCAATTAACAGTAATTAGGTTAATTGGCAACATGATTGGGTATAAAAAGAGCTTCTCAGAGTGGCAGTGTCTCTCAGAAGCCAAGATAGGTAGAGGATCACCAATTCCCACAATGTTGCGCAGAAAGATAGTGGAGCAAAATCAGAAAGGTGTTACCAAGCGAAAAATTGCAAAGACTTTGCAGTTATCATCATCAACTGTGCATAATATCATCCGAAGATTCAGAGAATCTGGAACAATCTCTGTGCGTAAGGGTCAAGGGCGTAAAACCATACTGGATGCCCGTGATCTCAGGGCCCTTAAACAACACTGCACCACAAACAGGAATGCTACTGTAAAGGAAATCACAGAATGGGCTCAGGAATACTTCCAGAAACCATTGTCAGTGAACACAATCCACCGTGCCATCCGCCGTTGCCAGCTGAAACTCTACAGTGCAAAGAAGAAGCAATTTCTAAGCAAGATCCACAAGCACAGGCGTTTTCATTGGTCCAGGGATCATTTAAAATGGAGTGTGGCAAAATGGAAGACTGTTCTGTAGTCAGACGAGTCACAATTCGAAGTTCTTGTTGGAAATGTGGGACGCCATGTCATCCGGACCAAAGAGGACAAGGACAACCCATGTTGTTATCAACGCTCAGTTCAGAAGGCTGCATCTCTGATGGTATGGGGTTGCATGAGTGCGTGTGGCATGGGCAGCTTGCATGTCTGGAAAGGCACCATCAATGCAGAAAACTATATTCAGGTTCTAGAACAACATCTAGTCATCTCTTTCAGGGAAGACCCTGCATTTTTCAACAAGATAATGCCAGACCACATTCTGCATCAATCACAGCATCATGGCTGCGTAGGAGAAGGATCCGGGTACTGAAATGGCCAGTCTGCAGTCCAGATCTTTCCCCTATAGAGAACATTTGGCACATCATAAAGTGGAAGGTGTGACAAAGAAGGCCCAAGATGATTGAACAGTTAGAGGCCTGTATTAGACAAGAATGGGAGAGCATTCCTATTTCTAAACTTGAGAAACTGGTCTACTCGGTCCCATGACATCTGCTGAGTGTTGTAAAAAGAAGGGGAGATGCCACACAGTGGTGAAAATGGCCTTGTCCCAACTTTTTTGGGATTTGTTGACAACATGACATTTTGATTCACCATATTTTTCCCTTAAAATGATACATTTTCTCAGTTTAAACTTTTGTTCCATGATTTATGTTCTATTCTGAATAAAATATTGACATTTGCCATCTCCACATCATTGCATTCAGTTTTTATTCACAATTTGTTTAGTGTCCCAACTTTTTTGGAATCCGGTTTGTATTTAGAGAACAACTAACTATAGATTAAATGTTTTATATAGTTGAAATATTTGCATTTATTAATTAATGCATGACTAGAATATTGTTGAAGTTAGGGATGCCACAATTGTGCTTTCTGTTGTATTTAATACGGATATAGTTATTTGTTTCATTTAGATATAATTTTCCTCTGTATTACACAGCTTTAAATTTCAAGTGGTTAAACTGTATATGGTCAGGTTTTATGAAGTGTTTTTATGTCTTCCATTAAATATGTGATGTCCGTACTGTAGTGGCAATATTTTAATGCATGTACTGTATGTATAGTGTTGCAGTACATAGTTAAAGTACATGTAAAGTACAGGAGGGCGAGACCAAAACCTACCTCTGCTGCAAACGAGAAGTTCATTTAGAGTTATCAGCCTGAAAAATTAAATTTCCAATTAACAGCACCTCAGATTAGAGGCGTTATAAAGTCTTTACAGAGCAGAAGTAGCAGAAACATCTCAATATCAACTGTTCAAAGGAGATTAATGCATTTTTTGGACGCCTTCAGCATTCCTTTACAATGTAGAAAGAAAAATCAGAAACCATCATGGAGTTAGAAAGTGTTCTAAAACTTTTGAACGGTAGTGTATATACATTTTCAGATATAGGTTTATACTACTTGGTTAATACAAGTCAAATAAAACATGCTAATAGCTAGCTATACATGATATGTGCTGCTTGAATGTTTATGAACCCTTCAGACATGGTTGTCTCCTTGCAGCACTTAACCATATTAGAGAGGTTGGATGGACATCCAGTATGTACCTTCCATTTTAGTTCTAGACACATTTCGATTGGATTAGGGACCGGACATTAATTAGGCCAATCCATATTATGAACCTTCTTTCTTTAAAGTTATTCCTTGGTGGTTTTGCTTGAATGATATGGGTCGCTGTCTTGTTGCACCACTCATTTTGAGCCCCACTTTGGCCCATTTTCGGCCGAGCAAAAAAGAAGCCCCAGACCTTACATTTCCACCACCATGCATCACTGTTCGGAGAAGGTTCTTTTCTTGGAATTCAGAGTAACAGTGATCAATATAGGTTGTTTTACTCATTGTATTTCCTTCAGATGTTTGCTGGCCGTATAATGCATTAATTAGAATTTTGGGTATGTGCTTAAGAACTGTTGAGGTTTCTTATTAGTGCATTGCTTATGTCTTGTAGGTATTCAGAAGATGCCCACTGAAACACCTCCTGAAGTTTCTCAAGGTACCGGAGATTTTACATTGTTGTATATCCAGCAATGTAAGTACATGAACCTCCCACAAAATTCAAGCTTAATAAAGCAAGTATTCTTATGTACAGGAAATGAGTCTGGAACAAAGATTGGGAACCCATGAAAAAGTCGAAGAGTGTGTTGGTCTAATGCTGAGGTACAGCTGTGATGAAACATTTGAAAGCGCATATAACTAAAGGGAAACTGGCCACTTTGACTGAATGTTTTTGACAGTGTAAGACTTTGTAAGAAATCGAGGTCTTAGCTTGAAAAGGAAAGCCCAAAATAAGTGATACACGAGCAAGTACGTCATTACTTTGAGATTTCTTTGTCCACTTATTGCTTTTCATTTACATGTGCAGCAGAATGTTCTTAAAGTCTACCGTTCTTAAATTCTGCTTCAACATTTTGTTTTGAAAAAGTGATTTAGGTTCCATCTTATGTTTTAGCGGTTATTTAATAACAATCTTTTAAATATGCCTTGTTTTAAACAGGATGTTTTATTTAACTTGATTTGAATGGTTCAATTCAATGGATTAATATCCCTATAAAAGTACACAGTTGTACATGATGGATGTTTGTTCCTTCACTTGGCATGCTTGAACTGAAAAGTTTTTCGATATTATCTGAGGGATAAACATTTGGAATAAAGGTACTTATGTTTATCCTGGCAATGCACTGTTGTCAATTGTGTGTGTTGCTTTTGGATATGTTCCAAATAAACACATTTATCCCAGTAGTGCTGTAAGATCTTTTATTGTGTGTTGTATTTGCAAAACGGTTCTTTCAAATCACCTTGGTCCTGGCAATGCACAGTATTGTCATGTTTGTTTGTTGTTTACTATAATGTGCCAGTAAAACACATTTGTTCCTATGAACCAGCAAATTTACTTTTTCTGTGTGTTGTAAACTGCATGGCATCATAAATCAATAGGACCTAGTAAACCCGAATTTTGACAGGGGCGGGTACTTTTAGGAGGGGGCGGGAACGTCCTTTTATACCACTAAAATATCATGTTATCATATTTTGAGTTCTGTTGTGTGTATAGAAAATCCTGAGTGAGATTCCTTTTCTGCAGAACAAAAGAAATTTTTTGATGGTATTCTCATCTCTGTAATGCATCGGGAAAGGTGGGCTCCCCTAAACCACCACCCTACCGGTTTCACTACCAAAGACCTTATATACCACAAAAACCAGTATGTGTGTGTGTGGAGTCAGTTACAGGGACTTCTCATGTGGAACACTGTGTAAATCGCTTACTGACCCAGAAGAATGGCTGTTGAAAACACACACACACACACACACACACACACACACACACACACACACACACACACACACTTTTTCATGCTTTTGACAAGAACAAATTGCTGCTCCTCCTCTGTCTTGATTCCTTTCTGTCTGAGCCTGAAAATAACAAAACGGTAAGAGTGTGTGTGTGTGTGTGTGTGTGTGTGTGTGTGAGTGTACTGACCTGCAGGTCCCTCTGTACTGCTCACCACTGCTGTTGGATTGATGGTAGGAATCTCTGAGGAAGGGGGAAAAATACAGAGATAAAGACAGAGCTCAGGTGAGTATCTGGGGAATAAGAAACGTGTGTGTGTGTACACAACCACTCACTGATGCAGGGGGCGACAGGTGAGCGGCTCTGCTGGTAACCTTTAGCGCAGCGGTTACAGGTGAGTCCAGTCACGCCGTCTTTACACTGACATTGACCAGACGTCTGGTTACACGTCTTACCTGCAGCTCCCACCGGGTGGCAGTCACATGCTAGACAGAGGGCGAGAGATGGCTTGGCATCAGTTGCTTGTTCATTTATAATTTTCTTCACACTTGCAAAAAAGTCTCTGGTATGTACATGTACACAGTGTGTGTGTGTGTGTGTGTAGTTGGCACTTCCTCATGTACAGGATCAGGCAGAAAGTTCTGTAAATGGTGCAGGTCTGGTCCTGTATGTGCCCGATAGCATTCGAACCAGCACACACACACCTGGTTTACCAGGTGAGAGAAAAGTTTGGTTCAGTTTAAAGATCAGATCTGGTGTGTTGATGTAGATCTCTCACACACTTTCAGTCCATCACTTACTCCAACACTTCTGACGCCACTACACACACACACACACACACCTGTACATAACCAGGTACCTCACATGCCTGACATCACACACCTGTACAGGTCTAGATATACACCTCATTACACACACCTCCCTATTGCCTATAGTCATTTTTAACAGTAATAATCTGGATTATACAATATTAGCTGTACACATCACATTGTGTGTGTGTGTGTGTGTGTGTGTGTGTGTGTGTGTGTGTATAATCACCTATGCAGGCTTTGCGGTGTGTGATTGGCCGACTCATGTCTCTGTAGTAGCCCTCTTTGCAGTAGTGACAGTGGCGTCCAGCCGTGTTGTGTCTGCAGTTCATACACACACCTCCACTCTTTCGCCCGGAGAGTTTATACAGTTCCATGTTGAATCTGCAGCGTCGTGCGTGTAGATTACAGTTACACGCTACACACAGGAGAGAAGGGGAGAGAGTTTAGGATGAGACACCATTTGCATGGTTACATGGGTTTAATTCTTTACTGCTGTATGCATGAAGTACGCTGTAGATCCTGCTGCTCCAAAAGTATTGGAACAGCAAGACCAATCCTGTAGTTTTTGCTCTACACTGCAACCATTTTTTCATTGATGAAAAGTTTCAAGATCAGAAAATTTCCCATCTTCACAAACTTAAACAACTTTTGTGTTAAACTTCACCTGGGAAGATTGTGTCTGTTGTTACAAAGGAAGACCCACGTGAAGACCAGAGAGTTGTCTAAAACAGAAGATCTCACACTTCCCCGTTAGAACACTCTGAGAGCAGAAATACAGAACCTCCCATCTGCAGTGAAAGTCAGAAGATCAGACTGGAGTTCACACAGAAAGCACGTGGACAAGCCTCAACAGTTCTGGAGCTGAGGTGAAGTTCTACCAAAGTGATTGAGCGGCCAGAGTGTGGAGAGAGAAACAATCTGCTGATGATCCCGAAGATACCAGCTGTGGTTTGTGGTGGTAGTGTCATGGCTCGGGCTCACTTGGCTGCTTCTGGAATGTTCTCACTGATCTTTACTGATGGTGGAGCAGCACAGAGAACTTGAGATTCTTTATCTGCTTTATCATGCAGCCACACAGCAATGCTTGACACACTGCTACACAACACACCGCTACACAACACACTACTACACAACACAACACACTGCTACACAACACACTGCTACACAACACAACACACTGCTGCACAACACAACACACTGCTGCACAACACAACACACTGCTACACAACACAACACACCGCTACACAACACACTGCTACACAACACAACACACTGCTACACTACACAACACACTGCTACACAACACACTGCTACACAACACAACACACCGCTACACAACACACTGCTACACAACACAACACACCGCTACACAACACACCGCTACACAACACACTGCTGCACAACACAACACACTGCTACACAACACAACACACCGCTACACAACACACTGCTACACAACACAACACACTGCTGCACAACACAACACACTGCAACACAACACACTGCTACACAACACAACACACCGCTACACAACACACCGCTACACAACACACTGCTACACAACACAACACACTGCTACACAACACACTGCTACACAACACAACACACCGCTACACAACACAACACACCGCTACACAACACACTGCTACACAACACAACACACTGCTACACAACACAACACACCGCTACACACTGCTGCACAACACAACACACCGCTACACAACACACTACTACACAACACAACACACTGCGACACAACACACTGCTGCACAACACAACACACTGCTACACAACACACTGCTACACAACACAACACACTGCTGCACAACACAACACACTGCTACACAACACACCGCTACACAACACACTGCTACACAACACAACACACTGCTACACAACACACTGCTACACAACACAACACACCGCTACACAACACAACACACCGCTACACAACACACTGCTACACAACACAACACACTGCTACACAACACAACACACCGCTACACACTGCTGCACAACACAACACACCGCTACACAACACACTACTACACAACACAACACACTGCGACACAACACACTGCTGCACAACACAACACACTGCTACACAACACACTGCTACACAACACAACACACTGCTGCACAACACAACACACTGCTACACAACACACCGCTACACAACACACTGCTGCACAACAACACACTGCTACACAACACAACACACCGCTACACAACACAACACACCGCTACACAACACACTGCTACACAACACACTGCTGCACAACACACTGCTACACTACACAACACACTGCTACACAACACACTGCTACACAACACACCGCTACACAACACAACACACCGCTACACAACACAACACACTGCTACACAACACACCGCTACACAACACAACACACCGCTACACAACACACTGCTACACAACACAACACACCGCTACACAACACACCGCTACACAACACAACACACCGCTACACAACACACTACTACACAACACAACACACTGCTACACAACACAACACACCGCTACACAACACACTGCTACACAACACAACACACCGCTACACAACACACTACTACACAACACAACACACCGCTACACAACACAACACACCGCTACACAACACACTACTACACAACACAACACACTGCTACACAACACACTGCTGTACAACACACTGCTGCACAACACAACACACTGCTGCACAACAAACTGCTACACAACACACTGCTACGCAACACAACACACCGCAACACAACACACCACTACACAACACAACACACCGCTACACAACACAACACACCGCTACACAACACACCGCTACACAACACAACACACTGCTACACAACACAACACTACACAACACAACACACTGCTACACAACACAACACACCGCTACACAACACAACACACTGCTACACAACACACCGCTACACAACACAACACACTGCTACACAACACACTGCTACACAACACAACACACCGCTACACAACACAACACACCGCTACACAACACAACACACCGCTACACAACACAACACACCGCTACACAACACAACACACTGCTACACAACACACTGCTACACAACACAACACACCGCTACACAACACACTGCTACACAACACACTGCTACACAACACAACACACTGCTACACAACACAACACACTGCTACACAACACAACACACCGCTACACAACACACTACTACACAACACACCGCTACACAAGACAACACACCGCTACACAACACACCGCTACACAACACAACACACTGCTACACAACACAACACACTGCTACACAACACAACACACCGCTACACAACACACTACTACACAACACACTGCTGCACAACACAACACACTGCTACACAACACAACACACCGCTACACAACACACTACTACACAACACAGCACACTGCTACACAACACAGCACACTGCTACACAACACAACACACTACTACACAACACACTGCTGCACAACACAACACACTGCTACACAACACAACACACCGCTACACAACACACTACTACACAACACAGCACACTGCTACAAAACACACTACTACACAACACAACAAACTGCTGCACAACACAACACACTGCTACACAACACACTGCTACACAACACAACACACTACTAGTTCCAACCACGTAAGATTGCGACGCTGTTTGCGAATGTTCGTTTGACCCTTGTACGAGGACGCTGAGACGCTGCTTTTTTTTCCGAGCTCCGCCATACTGACCAACTTTTAAACTTTTTCGTCCCCTTACGAAGAGTGTACATAAAACGGATAAGTATCTTATAATATATTTACTCGAAACGCGTGTTATATCGTTAAGGTTTAATTGTTTTGCAGCACACCGCTTTTAGCCGGCATTAGCATCGCTAATTAGCATTAGCATCGCTAGCCCGTTAGCCCGGCTATCACGTTTGTTTGTAAAGTTTGTTTTCGCTTCTTCACACCGATTATTTTCCGTGTTTAGACACCATGTCGGTTGTGATTCTGCCTCTGAGTGCAGGTGAGGAGCCATTGGAGCTGCACTCGGTGGATTTGGAGCTGGAGGCCGTGGAGAAGCTGATCCGTGAGCTACAGGTGAAGCTGGCCCGGCTACAGCAGCGGAAAGCCATGCTGGAATCATCACGGACCGACGCTCACCTGTCCCAGGTAAATTCTCGGCGTGACACAATCTCTCCTACAACCTCAACCCCGCGTGGACGCAGCCCGCCCAGTTTTCCTTCACCCCGGCGCCGGGATACCACGGACCCTGGATACAGCAGCAGCGGAAGAAGCACGCCAAGCCCCGGGCGAGGACCTCTCCCCCTCCGCCACGACCCGTCTTCGACATCTCGACCCGAAACCGCTTCGCTCCTCTCCGCGAGACGGCACACGACGTCCTGGTCATCGGAGACTCCATCGTTCGTCACGTGCGTGCTACCACAGCTAAAGGTAAGGTGCACACACGCTGTTTACCTGGTGCACGTGTTCTTGATGTTGCTGCACAGGTGCCTGCTGCCCTGAGGAGGAACATTGGAGCTGTGGTTCTTCATGCCGGCACGAACGACGGCAGACGGAGATCCTAAAGAAGGACTTCAGGAGCCTGGTCGAGAAGGTCGCAGCACATCACCCACGACAAGGATCATCGTATCTGGACCGCTTCCCACATTTCAGCGAGGAAACGAGAAGTTGTAGATTATTTGCCTTTAATGAATGGTTACAATCTTGGTGTCAACAACAGAAATTACGCTTTGTTGATAACTGGAATGTTTTCTGGGAGCGTCCTAGGCTCTATCACACCGATGGCCTACACCCTAGCAGAGCTGGAGCAGCGGTCCTCTCTGACAACATCTCCAGAACACTACGAACCATCTGACTGGCGGTAAGTCATACTGTAGATTCCAAACATATTAGCCACATCACAACTCACCGTAGTGATAGACACACACACATAGCTTGTCCTATAGAAACTGTGTCTGTTCCCCGAATACTGAGAAAAAACAATAAATTTGTTAAATTTGCCCGAAACAATCTGATAACCAGAAAACCAGAAAAAGGCAAAATAAGTAGTCAAAATCCACCTCTAAAGTTTGGACTACTCAACATTAGATCCCTTGCGCCTAAAGCACTTATTGTTAATGAAATTATCTCAGATTATTGCCTTGACGCACTCTGTCTCACCGAAATCTGGCTTAAACCAAATGAATATTTTGGTCTGAATGAGTCTACTCCGTCAGGATATTTCTATAAGCACGAGCCCCGTCTAATTGGTCGCGGTGGTGGTGTCGCCACTATCTACAATGATGTACTCACTGTTACCCAGAAAATAAGGCCCAGGTTTAATTCATTTGAAGTGCTTATCATTAATGTTGCACTAAATGAAATACGTAATAAACCCTTGCTATATTTTACCCTTGCCACCGCGTACAGACCCCGGGGCCATATGGCGATTTTCTTAAAGAATTTGGACATCTGCTATCAGACCTATTGATTAACTCTGACAAAGTGTTGATAGTAGGAGACTTTAACATTCATGTAGATGATGCTAACGACGCTTTAGCACTCACATTTATGGATTTACTAAATTCCTTTGGGGTTAAGCAAAATATAATTGGAGCAACTCACCGCTTTAATCATACGCTAGATTTAATTAAATCCCATGGTATAGATGTCTCTAATATAGAGATCATACCTCAAAGTGATGATATCACAGATCATCACCTCCTGACATATACTCTACCCGTAGAACAGATTAGCTGTGTCTCCCCCACGTTATCAATCTGTTAGAAATATGAATCCCACTACTAAACACAGATTCACAAGTACTCTCCCGGATCTGTCCCAATTTCTTATTAGACCCCTAAATGCAGATGATCTAGATGAAGTGACTAGCAGCATGGGCACTATTCTTACCAGTACATTAGACACTGTTGCTCCCATCAGATTAAAAAAAGTCAGAGATAAAACATTTTCACCGTGGTACAACAGTCATACTCACGCCCTAAAGAGAGCAACCCGTAACCTCGAGCGAAAATGGAGGAAAACTAAATTAGAAGTTTTTCGAATTGCGTATAAAGACAGTATGTGCAGCTATAGACAGGCTCTAAAAACTGCTAGGACTGAGCATCTTAGCCAACTGATAGCAAGAAACCAAAACAATCCCAGGTTCTTATTTAGTACAGTGGCTCGCCTAACAAAACCTAAGATGCCCGCAGAGAGTATCCCATCACAGTTTAGAAGTGAAGACTTTATGGACTTCTTTAATGAAAAAATCAATAATATCAGGAAGAAAATAATGGAGGTTCAGCCTCTAATAGTATCTCACGATCCAGTTCAGCCTATAGCTTCACATTTAGATTTTCAGTGCTTTACAGGTATAGGACAGGAAGAGCTGTATAAACTCATCACCTCGGCTAAATCAACAACGTGCCTGTTAGACCCAATCCCAACCAGATTTTTAAAAGAAGTGATGCTTACGGTTGGAGAACCACTTCTAAACATTATTAATTCTTCATTACATCTAGGTCACGTCCCTAAACCTTTCAAGTTAGCAGTTATTAAGCCGCTTCTTAAAAAATCTAATTTGGATGCGAATGAAATAACAAATTACAGACCGATTTCAAACCTTCCGTTCATATAAAAAATACTAGAAAAAGTAGTATCAGCTCAAATTTGCACATTCTTGCAGGATAACAACATCCTTGAAGAATTTCAGTCAGGTTTCAGGCCCCAGAAACTGCACTAGTTAAGATTACAAACGACTTGTTTTTAGCTTCAGACCAAGGCTGCATCTCATTGCTAGTCCTGCTCGATCTTAGTGCTGCATTCGACACTATAGATCATAATATTCTCATAGATCGCTTACAAAATTATATAGGTATTCAGGGACAGGCATTAAAATGGTTTAGATCTTACCTGTCTGATCGCTACCATTTTGTAGATCTAAATGGAGAACCGTCTGGTGTAATGCCAGTGAAATATGGGGTCCCACAAGGGTCAGTTTTAGGACCTCTGTTGTTCTCAATATACATGCTTCCCTTGGGTAACATCATAAGAAGACATGGGATTAGTTTCCATTGTTATGCTGATGATACCCAATTATATATCTCAACTAAACCAGACGAAATACCCAAGTTGTCTAGATTAACTGAGTGTGTCCAGGACATAAAAGATTGGATGACCAATAACTTTCTTTTATTAAATTCAGATAAGACAGAGATATTACTTATTGGCCCAAAAACCAGCACACAACAGCTTTCACAATTCAGCCTGCGCTTAGAAGGATGTACTGTTTCTACCAGCTCAGCAGTAAAAGACCTGGGCGTAATATTAGACAGTAACTTGTCTTTTGAAAATCACATTTAAATATCACAAAAACAGCCTTTTTCCATCTTCGAAATATTGCTAAACTTAGGAACATCTTGTCCGTATCTGATGCAGAAAAGCTAGTTCATGCATTCATGACCTCCAGACTGGACTATTGTAATGCATTACTAGGTGGTTGTCCTGCATCCTCAATAAACAAGCTTCAGTTAATCCAAAATGCAGCTGCCAGGGTTCTCACTAGATCCAGAAAATATGATCATATAACCCCAATATTATCATCCCTGCACTGGCTACCTGTTCAGTTTAGAATAAATTACAAAATAGTATTACTTACATACAAGGCCTTAAATGGTTTAGCTCCCACATACCTAACCAGTCTTCTGATGCGCTACAATCCACCACGCGCCTAAAGATCACAAAGCTCCAGACTTCTGGTAGTTCCCAGAATTTCAAAATCTACAAAAAGGGGTAGGGCTTTTTCATATTTAGCTCCAAAGCTTTGGAATAGCCTTCCAGACAGTGTTCGGGGAGCAGACACGGTTTCTCAGTTCAAAAGTAGACTCAAGACGCATCTTTTTAATCTGGCATACACATAACTCATCCCATAATCTCATACTCCAGTACACCTATACCGAATGGCAACTACGCTAATTCTCCCCATCTGTTCTGTATTTCTCTACCCATCCCGAGGCATCGGGAGATTTTGCCAGCTTCAGTAGACAAAGGCCGACCCTGCGAGGTTCCTGAGGCATCCAGAGAAGGACCAGCTCCAGCTGGATTCAGCTTTATGATGGTTGGAGCTACACATGCTGCTCCTGTGCTTCCAGTGATCCAGACCTCATCTGCCCTCTGCACACACTGCTACACAACACAACACACTGCTACACAACACACTGCTACACAACACACTGCTGCACAACACAACACACTGCAACACAACACACTGCTACACAACACACTGCTACACAACACAACACACTGCTGCACAACACAACACACTGCTACACAACACAACACACTGCTACACAACACAACACACTGCTACACAACACACCGCTACACAACACAACACACTGCTACACAACACAACACACCGCTACACAACACACTGCTACACAACACAACACACTGCTACACAACACAACACACTGCTGCACAACACACTGCTACACAACACACTGCTACACAACACAACACACTGCTGCACAACACACTGCTACACAACACACTGCTACACAACACAACACACTGCTACACAACACACTGCTGCACAACATAACACACTGCTACACAACACAACACACTGCTACACAACACAACACACTGCTGCACAACACAACACACTACTACACAACACACTACTACACAACACAACACTCTGCTACACAACACAACACACTGCTGCACAACACAACACACTGATACAGTGGTTACAAAATCGGAGCGTCGTATTTAGCGTCGCCGCCGCATTACGGCATGTGCATTTGCTGGCTTTTACCACTGAGTGGCGCTATATAACTACAGACTGACGCCTCATGCCTTAGTTCATTCTCTGCCTCATTAATGAGTAGGGTTGGGTATCGATTGGGTTTTTTCGATACAGGTGCCAAATCGATACTTTGAAAACGGTACCGGTGCCAAAACGGTGCCTGAACCAATACTTTTAAGCCAAAAAATTATAGTGGATGACTCAAGAATGAATTTTTATTGAACAAAAAATGTTATGCTTAAAATTTAACAATATATTAAAAGTTTAAAGTATATATGAATATGTAAGCTTCAAATTTTAGCAATTCTTTTGCAGAAATTTCACCATATTTGCCTTTTCTGTCAAAATACGACTCCTTTCCTGACTTATTGCCCTGCACAGGACATGCATAGCCTTCTTTACAATGGTAAATGGGGTCACTGTTGTAGTAGTACTAGCTGGAAAGCCATAATTATAAACAGAATCCATGTTACATTAGTTTTTTACAAATAGTTCGACTATTTGTTAGCATGAATGCAAGATTTGCATTTTGCTATTAACATTACATTATCCTACTACTAACCTGCGGAAAGTCTGCTGACGTCATCATAATCGGTGACTCCTTTTTGCTACAGTTGGTATGACTGGTGCTGGGGTCGTCCACACCGATAGCGCCAGCTGTTGTCCGCAAGCTGTTAAACACGGTGCCTCCCTCTGCTTTAAACTTTATTCCGTCTGCCCTCGAATGTTTCATTAGATTTGACGTGTTTCCGCCTTTACACGCAACTGCTGTAAAACATTTGCTGCATGTCGCGGTGCCGGAATACTTTATTGTGAAATACAGCCACACTTTCGACTGTTTAGTTTTAGGCATTTTAACGAGAGTTGTTTACTTTAGCATGCTAAGCTATCGGTAGACCGCCTGCTGCCGTCAGAGCGAGTGTAACGTTAGTTGCTGCATTCACGCGCATGTCGGATGGTCTCTCATTTCCGGATGATTTGTGCTTTTAATTTTTTTATTTAATCTAATAAACGATTAATCTACAAAAATGTATGAATCTAGAGAACAAATATTTCAATCGACAGTTCAGGCATTTAAGTGGCACCGAAATGAGGCACCGAAATTCGCGTTCTGTTTCGGTCCGGTACATACCGGTTCTGTAGGTACCGGTTCCGTATTGGCACCGGGTTTCGGTACACAACCCTATTAATGAGACGCGTCCCATTAAATAATACACGTAGTAGCCGATAACATCAAGTGAAACACTGTAGTTGACCGAATTCATAATCACAGTACTATAATTACAGTACAAATGTAGAATTCAAATTAAATCAAATCTTATTAAGATCAAATTTAAGCACAATAAATATTAACACAGTGAGCCTTTAGATTTTATCACGTGTAATTAGAAAAGAAGTGTGTAGGGTTTTATTTAAATATAAATTTCTAAACCAATAAGATCAAATAACACCAAGTTATTATTATAACAGGCTTACTTCGCCACTTATCAAAGAAGTACACTTGCTTTCAAAGAAGTCGAGTGGC
This sequence comes from Channallabes apus, assembly GCA_030522415.1. Taxonomy (NCBI): domain Eukaryota; kingdom Metazoa; phylum Chordata; class Actinopteri; order Siluriformes; family Clariidae; genus Channallabes; species Channallabes apus. Next base: position 24,530,739 of record CM060104.1, read on the forward strand.
TTATTAACGTCTCTGGTGTGCATTGTTTCTAAGTGGCCGCTTGGTGTAGCGGTTAGAACGCTCGGGCAGAGATCTACAAAGCGCCGTTTCGAATCCTGAGTGATGATGTTTTAAAATTGTTTTATTTTAAAACTAAATAAAATGTTTTAAGTGCGCTTAAGGTAGAGTCTTATAAAGGCTATGTAGACTTATATAGTTTTATTACTTTTGCACATTAATCTGAGTCCTCATCTGTTAGATCTGTTTAGTTTTTTTTTTCCAGCCGGCACAAATGCGCGGCACCATCCCTTTCCCGCCTATTCAGGGAGCCTACGGAGTGAGCGATTAACCATAGTCGAATTGATTGGTGTGCTCCCAACTCACGTTACTCGTGAGCCGGCCTATTCATCCCGGCTGGTGATAATTAACGTTAATATGATCTCGGGCTTGCTCACGATGCTCAACATCTATAAAAATAGCAAAGTATTGTGTATAGAGTGATAAAAAAAACTATTTAACGCATGTTAGAAAACATCATTTCCTGCATTTTTTTTCTGCTTCAGGAGTCAGTCTGTTCTGAGACAGTGACAGGGATTAAAGTTCTCCGTCGTTACGACGGATTTCCGTTAACTGTAGCGAGTCATCGACAGATTTCCGTCAATCACACTGTTCCGCCTGTCCTTAATGTTTAAAATTCACTTTTCATAATTTTAATGCTGTGTATATACAGTATAGGCTTACAGGGGTCTTAAATTAAGGAAAGACAGTGTATTCAGCCTGCTGAGGAGGATGTGATCAAAGCCTGGAGTGGAGCAAATGCACGTTCCTCTCTCCACTCTAAGCGTTTTGTTATCACTCCGGTATGGATCCACTCCGGGTTTTGGTTTAGTTTTGAAGAACTACGTGTCAGGCTACAGTATAACTATATTTAAGATAGCATGGACACAATGCAGGAAGGCTCCGATGTTTCGGAGATTGATAAAAGTGTAAAAAATAAATAAATGGAGATGGGCTTGGCTTAGCGAAATTGGGGAGAATGGCAAGCCTTTTAGTTCGTGGACTAAAAAAAATCAAACATCCAGGTAGGTGTCTTTGCACAGTATGCCACAGTTAACTTCAATATGGCAATAATGGCAAAACAAAGTGCGAGCTCGCCATCAGTCAGCAGCTAGTCACAATGCTGCGGTTCGTGCTCTAACAGTACACATGCTCCCTGTCTGCTGCGACAAGAACCACAACGGAGATTCACGCATCTGTGGCCGACCGTGTGCCCGATGTAAAAGTGCGCCTATGTTCTTTCATAGCGGAGCATGACCTGTCGCTCACAGTCTCACAACCACTAGTTAATTTAATGCAATCAGTTGTCAAAGACAAGAGTGCACTTTCAAGATTGTCTATGTCTAATGCACATGCCTACTACTTGCACACATGGCATTGCTGCTTACTGGAAATCCGATTTGTCATCTAAGCTGAAAACGAAGATGTTTTCTTTAAGATACATAAAACATGCACTGAAAAAGCACTTTTTGGAATTTAATGGTGGTGCTATTACTTTTTTCTGTTAATTATTAAGAGTTTCACAAAACATTGTTTGGTGTTATAAGATAAATAAAAACATGCACTGAAAAGATATGTGGTAGATGGTTGATTATTTGTCAAGGTATTTATTTTTTCAAAGATTACAAATAGCTTTTAAAATATGCAAACTGACAATATTATAGCGGTTTAATCTCCCCTAAAGCTATTGGTCTCGACTATTTAAATAAAGTGTTTGTTAAAGGAATATGGCTCGGCCTGAAAAAAGTTCAGTCAGAAGACTTTTTTTCACTTTAATCCCTGCAGTGAGAGTAGAGGAAGGGGCAGATTCAGAACCAGGGAGGGAGCTGGAGACAGCAGAACAAAGAGATGATATTGCCAGCACCAGCACAGGGAGCACAGTTTTTAGTTTAGAACTCATGTTTACATTTTATTTTATGTTGATGGCTTGACTGTAAACAACATAAACAATGCAATAAATTTATAAAAATATATATTTATTGTCCCCCCTGCTGTTAAATGAAAATTGCGTTATTTTACGTTAACGTTACGTTATTACATTATTAACGTCGACAGAATAAAGTAAAGTTTTATTTCTGGAATTGATGCACGGGCTTCATCTTAGGCTTTTTTTTTATCTTTCGGTTCTTTCGTTTCTCAGCGCCGGACTGTTGATGTCTCTTTCCAGGACCAGGCATATCGTTCAATTATTATAATTCTTTTGGCCAAATACTGTAGGCAGCCGTAACAGAGGTGAGGGCGTGCGCGTCATCACGTCTGCATAGCCGACTCTGCGTTCACCGTAAACTTCAATATAGACGTTTATATTTTTGTTTATTTGTATATGTATGTTATTAATATACATTTTTTAGAGATTGTGTGTGCGTGCGAGAGTTTGTGTTGATAAGTTTATGTGGATAAGTTGATAAGTGTATGTTGTCAAAGTATTTGTGGACATATAATTAGGGAAATTTTTTTTAAATTAAGGATGTCTTGAAACATAATGCAGTAACTCTACAGTATTTATTTGAACACGGTAAAGGTGTTAATGTTTCGTACATTCCTTAATTTGTCCTTTCGGTTTGTGTTTTATGTTTCACTGTTTTCAATATACTGTACATACTGTAAAACGTATGGACAACAATGTTCCGGAAGCATTATTAAATATTCAATAAGGCACACACACAATTTAGTTGCAATAAAGTTTTATTAAATATATAATAAAGCAGGCCGTACTGTATATGGAAAATGGTCACTCAAAATCTTTACAAAAGCAAGAGGATTCATTAATTATTTTTTTTTAGAAAAGAGAAAACTCAATCTTTTCTTTCTAAGAAGTTCGTTAATTATGTCTCTTATTTGCTTGGTGTTGTGGGCTGTGGGGTGGAATTTCCTAGCAACAGCATCGGAAAGTGCTTGAAGCAGAATTACCCCATCAGCGAAACCGGTTTGATAACTTCACACCAAGGATAGGTGAGAAGGGGGATTACAGTAACGGTTTCTGTGGGTCTTCACCAAGAGGTGATGTGGGTCGCGTTGTATTCAGCGAATAGACTAAAACTAAATCATGTTTGCTTCAGCATTGGAAACAATATTGTATTAGGCCAACTTTATTTAAGATTAAAATAATAGTGGGTTAGGAACGTTATTCTTCATATAACTTAAATGGCTGAATGAAGTTAAATATACACAATAAATTAATAATTGCGTTTGCTTTACATTTGAGCACTCGTGTAAATAGCTTTTTCATTGTATATACTACCATATCATATATCTGTGTCTAATACTGGTTTATTCATATTTTACATTACATTCAGTTTGTAATTTACTTGCGATTGTACTTTTAAAATGTAACCTATACGTATATACAGCATAAGCATATTTAACTACGTCAGCAGTGAATTAGAAACTTGGTCAGTCTGGCTTTTAGATAAAGTCCTTCAGAGCAAGCATTGTGTAAATATAATATATAAAAAATAATGTAATATAAAATAAATATATAACATAAATGGTTAATGATAGCAATAAAATCAGACTTAATAGTTGGATTTGATACTTTTCTTTTTATTTACTGTATAGACATCTTATTATGCTTTCTCTGTTATTAATCTCTCTATATTCTCTAATTATGACTTGAATAAATCGGCTCACATCGGAGCGCGCTAGCGTGTTGGAAAAGCGAGTACTGTAGTCTATATATTTGTGTTTGTTGTTTTCCTGGGGGGTGGCATGTTTATGTCTGCATTTTATCTATAAATCGTGTGTGTGCGTGTGTGTGCACGGAGAGTTTGTGTGTGTGCACACGGAGAGTTTGAGTGTGCCCCTTTGATCTGCTGGGTACGGCGGGGCGTCGATTGCTGATCAGTGTAAAGTAGCGTACTTTACACACACCGATCAGCAGTCGACGCCCCGCCGTACCCAGCAGATCAAAGGGGCAGTTATCGGCTATGACACGTTGAAGGAGAACTTAATAGTTCTCAAAAATAGTGTAAATGTCTGCAACAGTCACTAACCATTAAAATGCTTTTTTTTTGTAATTAAACATGAAAATATTAATTATATTTTCTTTATACATATTTCCATTATATATATATATAATTTAAAACTATTTATTCATTTGTCTTTTATTTACTTACTTACTAGCGAATGCTTTTTTAGGGCTCTAAAAACTACGACAGTATGAGTGACAATGGCCCTTGCACCGGTCACACACACACACACAATAAATAAATATATATATATATTCGTGTTTAATTAAATTCTTAAATCATCGTGTTCACCATTCACTGAAAAAAAGAACTTGTAAGATTTACTTGATAAAATCCTCATAACAATTTGCTCCAATATTAAGGCTGAATACCAATCCTACCCTTCCTCCTACCATTCCACTTGGCGCGTTCACGTGAAGGGGTAGGGGTGTCTCATTTCTCTTTTGGTTGGAGGTGTAGAGGGAGGGGGGAAGGGCCAGATAGCCCTCCAAACGAAGATTTTTCGGGACCTCACTTCAAACGAAGGGCTAAGCGAAGTTTTCAACATGGCTGCTCACTCGAGCAAGCAGAGACATAAATGTTCATTTTTACCATTAATAAAGATTTTTATGACAAGTTTTCATTATATGTATATTACCTCTAGTCTTGTGTTTGTGTTTATGGTGATGTTCTGTAAAGAAACGTTTGCAAAAAAATCGCTAAAGTTTGCTAGCGGATAGTACAGATTGCACGATATTACAAATATATATATTTTTTATGTCACATACACTTTACTGCATGCTACAAACACATATGAAAGTTCAGTAGCACGGCAGTTTGCCGAGCATTTGATAACGCATTGTTTGTTTAGCTTACGGCCATATGTGTACATGTAAATGAACGGTGCTTACACTATTCTTACTTATTGCAACGTGACTACAGTTTTGTAATTTATATTATAGGGACGGCTGAGGAAACCCGAAGGCTCATCCGTGTTCGTGGTGAAAATGAGCAACTTTTTTAAAAATCGAAATACGGCGCACACAACACAACACACTGCTGCACAACACAACACACTGCTACACAACACACTACTACACAACACAACACACTGCTACACAACACAACACACTGCTACACAACACAACACACTGCTACACAACACACTGCTGCACAACACAACACACTGCTGCACAACACAACACTCTGCTACACAACACAAAACACTGCTACACAACACAACACACTGCTGCACAACACACTACTACACAACACAACACACTGCTACACAACACAACACACTGCTGCACAACACAACACACTGCTACACAACACACTGCAACACAACACACTGCTGCACAACACAACACACTGCTACACAACACAACACACTGCTGCACAACACAACACACTGCTACACAACACAACACACTGCTACACAACACACTGCTGCACAACACAACACACTGCTACACAACACAACACACTGCTGCACAACACAACACACTGCTACACAACACACTGCTACACAACACAACACACTGCTACACAACACAACACACTGCAGCAGCAACCTGCAACACAACACCCGATCAGAAACACCTAAGAGATGCTGCACTACAGGCCTACAGAAGCATCACTACAGAAGAACACCACAGTGTGGTGATGTCAGTTATTGCAGGTAAGAGACAGGCAGCTAGTGATGTTGTACTTAAAAATCAATCTTCTCAAGCATGAACTCCCCAAAATCTCTCCAAGAACAAGGTGTAAAATCATACAGGGAATGATGAAGAATAGAAGAGCAATATATTAAGAACTGTAGCAGGTCAGTGTTCCTGATTTAAACATGAGAAGAACACTGGGTGAGAATAGGATCCATGGTGGAAGAGCACAAGATCTCAACGTCACTTAGATACTGAACATCTAGATGATCCTACTGAGTTCCAGGACAATATGTTAGGGGCAGAGCCTTTTCCGACCTTTTTAGCTGACATTATAGCGGACCGTTATAGCTGGGGAAAACCTAAGTCTGTGTTTGACAAGAAAACCCTCATACCCGCTGTGACACATGGTGGGGGTAGTGTGGCGGTTTGGGGATCCAAAGCAAACATGTAAGTCTACCTCACAATGGGTGAAAAAAAAAGTTAACTTTTGGAATAGTCTAGTTAAAGTCCAGATCTAGAGTAAATCCTAATGAAATGTTGCAGCAGGACGTAGAAACATATGGCTCGTGCTTGAAGGCCTACAGTTGTCAGTTTGTTCAGGAGGCATGGGCCAAAAGTCTTCACAAAGCTTTAAGACACTAATAAACAAATACAGACAGCGTTTAACTGCAGTTATACTGTATCTGTAAACATTTTTTTACACAACACTGTAGATTATTTAATGTCTGTTCACTACAAAAAACTTTATCTTAGCAAATGAACAATTCTTAAATCTAGACAATTCTATTTATAACCTCATAGATGTGTTTACAACAAAAAAATTTACGACTAATAAGTTTATTTGTAGGCTTAATCTGTAAGTGATTTTTTTTTCTTGTTCTATTGGTAATGAATTTCGTTTCTTCAAAAGAAAATATTTATAAAACAAGATTTTTTTTTGGCTCAAAACTATAAAATGTGTAAAATAAGAACAATTTATTATTTGGTTTGTTGTAATCTTATTTTAAGAAACTATGAAACTGTTGTCATTCGTGGTGATGCACAGTGATGTAGTGGTTAGCACTGTTGCTTTGCACCTCCAGGTTCTGGATTTGATTCCTGCATCTGGGCTGATTGCGTGGAGTTTGCATGTTCTCCCCGTACTTGGTGGGTTTCCTCAGAGTAGTTCGCTTTCCTCCCACAGTCCAAAGACATTCGGCTTTTCTAATGGCGTTTCCAAATTGTCCACAGTACGTAAGTGTTGCCCGGAGATCGTACCATGGTTATACAAATGGGAATAAATACATTGGCCTCCAACAATGTTGGACTGCAGAGGTTCCTACATGGATGTTCTCTTTGCTAAGATATTTTCTGCAGTGTATAATTAAGTAACATTTAAACATTAAATGCAAACTTGGTTTATTATTTTGATAACATTACTGATAATGATTAATGCTGAAGTTATTTAATGCTAGTATATTAAATAATAAATCACGTTAGTTAAGTGTTCCTTCATTTAAAGCTTTTACACTGTACACATTCTGTTCTGTCTCTTTAGTAATACTATAAATAACCACGTAGTTTATTTTTTGCTAAGAAACACTTCCTTAAACAGAAATTCTGTCATTGAGAAATCTGTTCTATATAAATCATGAAATATTAAAAAGTATTTTCTCTTTCAAGAACCAATACTTCCAAAAGAAACGATTTGTGATGCTGTAATACATAACCATAATTATTCCATTTACTCTACAAATGTAATTTAATTCGTGACTATGGTAAATGTCTGTCATATGTCTCTTCAGTCTCATTAAGGGTAATTCAATTCATTGATTCATCCGCAGGTTTCCATGGCAACAAAGTTATTCATTCACTGTTTGATTTTCACTTCCTGTTTTTGGTCTGGTCTCTACCCAGGTGTGGTCATGAGTTCATTTCCTCAGTAGTTTCCACCTGTTTTTTGTCACCTGTGATCCCGATGTACATTTTTCTGTGCTCTGCGTTTCTGCACACACACACCCTGACTGCTGCGTTTCGACAGTGGTGTGTGACACAGTCATAGGGACGTGACGGGAGAGGAAATGTTGCAGTGTCTTTAGCTACATCAACATTATACATGTGAAGGACTGAGACTGTTGAACCACTAATTGTCCATATGGAGTTACTTTAAATGAGTTAGTTCCTATTAGCAGGTCTACAGGAAATGGTAGTGTAATTGCAAGAGCTAAAGTCAACAGGCTGAGGCTACAAACCGCCTAAAGGGTCTAGTGTGTGTGTGTCTGCAACAGACTCTGGACCTATTGAAAGTCTAATATACCCCCGACCTTGACCATCCCAACACATTTTTTTTTGTGTGGGGGGGGGGGGGGGATTTTTTCCCCTAATGTAGTCGTGTCCAATTCCTCCCCGTCACTAGGGGGCTCCACATTAAGGATACCACTACTACTCAGTCAGGAAGGCCGAAGACTATCTAAGTGTTTCCTCCAAACCACGTGACGCCAGCCGACCGCATATTTTTGAAAAGATCGCTCACGCAGCATTGGGGGCGGAGTAACACACTCGGAGGACAGCGCTATCCGCTCCCTCCGCGTGCGCGAGCTCACAGACACCCCTGATTGGCTGTAGAGCCGTGATTAATGTGGTGGCACGAAGTACTTCTCATCTCTCCGGCTGTGAGAGGTTACAGCATCACCCGGGAACAGAACCAGCGATCGCCGGATGATCCTGCGAGCACTTTACCACTGCGCCACTCGGAGGCCCCCTGCCAACACATTCACTGACAGTCACTCAGGGGCCCTTGGAATCATCATTAAACACCGCCCCCAACCCCCACCTGTGTTGTTAGTGTCACACATTCTTTACTTTAATAACCACTTTAAGAGGTTTGTGTGTGTGTGTCTTAGAGAGCGAGAGAGCTTATGATTAATGAGTCCACTCAAACTTATTAGCCTTGTTAATTTGATCAAAGTATTCACACACACACACACACACACACACACAGAGTACATCTCTGTGTTTCTGTCATCTAAATTACACAGCAAGGTTTAATTTGATTGTTTAATTTATTTATTAACCTTTGTAACCTTAATTACACACCCTGTGGATTTTAGTTTCTGTAGTGTGGGGTGTAGCTGTTCTCTCTCTCTCTCTCTCTCTGGAATGCTGCACTAATATTCCATGTTCATTCACAGCAATCAATGATCAAGTTGTAACATGAATTATTCTGAATTAAATCCCATTTGTTCCTTCACTACGTGTGTGTGTGTGTGTGTACATGTGTTAGATTTAGTACTCACGCAAACACTCATTAGCGTCTTTGATTGTGGCACGCTGCCATGGACGGTCGTAGTGGAAGGGTTTGCATCGGTCACACTCGGGTCCTTCTGTGTTGTGTTTGCAGTCACAGACCATCTTCCCTTCTTTGTCCTTGGTACACTTGTGGGCGTGGCCATTGCACTTACACCTGCCGCCCACCTGGAAATCTGACACTGCATGAAAGTAGGCAGGTTCTCGCATATCTTTGCTGATTTTTGGGCGGTTAAAGGTCACGCGTATGTCTGTGACTGTGACCCAATCCTGGAGAACTGGGCTGGAGACAAAGTTTGATCTTGAAGGTCGTCCCTCCAATGTGCTGAAAACGAGGAAGGCATTGTTGATGTCGGCACTGTGGAGCATGTCCATGCACAGTGGCTCCTGCTCGTTGAGTTTGGTGAGTTCCGCCCGGTTCGGGCGATCGTAAACTCGTCGACACTGGGAAGAATAAAACTGAAACGGCGTCCAGCTACGTCCGTAGTCCATGCTTTTATAGATAGCCATTGAATCTGGTTTCTCAGAACAGAACTGTAAGCTAACATATGTGATTTCAAATTTTTTTCCTAGTGAAATAGTCAGTGTGACGTTGTACGGCATCGTTCGAAGCGTCTCTGACTGCCAGCAGGTGCGGTTCTGGGCAGAGTTTAGATCTGTTAGATGGGTGCGGTCACAGCTGCGATGGCCACAGGAGCTTGATACAGTCACTTCCTGTCCAAATGCTGCGTTAATGAACTCCGGAATGCAGTAGCGGGCGGAGCCTGACTCGCTGTAGCAGGGGTCAGTGGTTGATGTTTGCACAGAGAAAGGGTTTGTATCATGGCCGGTGACTTCCAGAAACACTGAAGCCACTCCCACTAACCAGTAGGCCAATAAAAGTTCAGAAAAGTCTTTCATGTTGCAGATTAAACAAAGTATCTGAAAAGAAGAGGAGGTTGGGGGTTAAGAAGAGACCTATAGGAGTGCAGATATGCAGCAATGGGTGGGGTCTGTTGTGTGTGGGTGTGGTCTCTGCAGCAGTGGTTCAGGACAATCCCACAATTCTTTGCTTCGGCAATGTTTGCAATTCCTGTAAAAAATATATATATATATTTTCAATAATAAGAAGAAGATACACTGCGCATTTGCCAAAATAAGCACTATGGGTGAAATCAACACTTATGCAGACTTAATTTTTAGATTTCAGACACAGTTAAAGTTCATCAGGTTTAAATGTGTGAATCAGATGATAGGGTGGAATTTAAGCCTCACATTTCTACAGAAAGAGTGACAAACCGTGAAAGTGCACTAAAGAGCCTCACTTTAGACCTGTCACTGCGTCTGTGTGTGAGTCAGACATGTGATTGTGTGTGTGCTGCATATGAATGCGAGCGAGAGGCCACTTTTACTTCTGCACATGCAGTCTGAGGGGAAGTGCATCTTTAAAAGAAAGCAGCAGTCGGACCTAAACGTCAACACATCTCAGATCAACAGCATGAAGTAGCAGCACATGTGCTCTCCTGTTCACAGACTGACTGAGGAGGACACTGTGAGTGCGAGTTTGGGCAAGAATTAAACCTCTGTGTTAGTTGCTGTTATAGTAAGAGAATAAGCACCGAAATGATCTGAACTCAGCCCCTTTAACTACCCTTTCACTTGCTATTTGACACTGAATGTATATGTTGTTGATGGTCTTTCAGCCGCTCCTGGCAAGAGGTCACCACAGCAGACTGTCTGTCTGTCTGCACACAAGCTTACAGCTTTTACATCAGTTGCCCTTGGTACCGGCATTGCATCCAGTGGCTGGGGTTTGGGCACTGGCTGGGAATCGAACCTGGGCGATTTGGTGTTACAAACAGAACTGTCTCCAGTTTGGTGCAAAACAATCACCTCATTATAATTAAATTGTTCAGAATTTAAAGAAATATGTATGTATTTATTTATTTATTTACTTATTTATAAATTACCCAAATTAGCAAAACAATAAATTTCATTCACGACAATTTTTTTTCTTATTTTCTTTTACCTCTCTCATCTGAATCTGATGTGTGTCACGGCAGCAGATCTATTGCTAGGTTCACCGTCTCCACCTTCATTTAAAAGTGTAAAAATTAGAACAATAATAACTAAATTACGAGAAAATATTTTAAGAAAAATTAGACTTTAGGACTCATCATTTTTGTTCATGTCTGCACTATAGATCTTGTCTCGATGCTCCCTTCCTACCTATATAAATAAATGTGGGGTTTTTTGTCTGCTAAAATACATGAGTAAATTTACAGTAAATAATATTAATGACTTTTATGATCATTATTATAGAATAGAATAGTCTTTAATGTCATTGCAACAAGTACAACAAAATTAAAAGTGCCATCCCTCAAAAAAAAAAACTCAACCTTGAAACATAATCACATCCACACACTCACTTACACTCACACAAAACATACATTCCGTTTTTGCATGATCCTCAGTGATAGATTTTTTTTGCATTAATTGCATAAATTGCATAAAATGCATAAATAATTTAAACTTATTGCACATTCTTTCAGAGCAGCATTGAGTACACATATTGCAATGGGATAAAATCTGTTTTTATATCTACTGGTTATTGTTTTTAATGTTCTTTTAATGTACCATCTGCCCGACAGCAGTAGATCAAACAGTTGATGTCTCGGGTGTGAGTTGTCCTTTATACTTTTATTGGCTAGTTTGAGGCAGCGGGAACTATGTAAGTTTTCCAAGTTGCTGAGAGGGCAGCTGACAATCTTCTGGGCAGTTGTGATGACCCTCTGCAGTGCCGTTCTCTGGGCCACAGTGCAACTGCTGTACCACACACATATGCAGTATGTCAGTATACCCTCAATGGAGCATCAATAAAAAAGACACCAGCAGTCTCTGGGAGATGTTGTTGTTGTGCAGTCTCTGCTGAAAGCTCCTAATCCATACGCAAATGGAATATGGAAGTCTTAGGTCCACTAGTTTGTCGGGGAGGATGGTATCAAACGCAGATCTGTAATCCACAAATACTGTAGTAGCCGCATGTAGCTCCTGGGGTGCTCCAAATGGGATAGCCTGGATAGCTGTTAATGTGGCGTCCTCTGTGGATCTGTTTGCCCTATATGCAAACTGGTGTGTGAAATGATGTGACTTCGTACCAGCTTTTCGGAGCACTTGTCATCACCACAGGGGTGAGAGCAACTGGCCAGTAATCACTGAAACTGTTCATTTGTGCTGTTTTAGGCTGGGGCACTATAGTCAAGGACTTTAGGCAAGGTGGAACAATGGACTGAAACAAGAACTGATTGAAAATCCTGGTGAGGACTCCAGCCAGCTGGCCCACACAGTCCTTCAGCACCCTTCCAGAGATGCCATCTGGTCCCGCAGCCTTCCTGGTGTTTATGTTCCACAGGGTATGCCTCACCTCCCACTCTTCTACTGTCCATGCTTCATGAGCGCCTGGTGTAAGTATGGGTGCACCTGGTTGATCCACCTCAAAACATGCAAAGAAGTAGTTCAGCTCCTCTGCCAGCGAGGCATCACCATCAGCAACACCAATGTTGATCTTGAAGTAGGTAAGATGTAGAGGTACATCTGTGTACAGACCTGAAGATAGAAGTTCACAGATGCTTACCACACAATCTGAGGGACCTTGAAAGGATGTGCCATGAAGAGTGGGTTAAACTGCTTAAAGGCAGGCATGCAAGGCTTGTAAAAAGACTTGGAGCTGTAACTGCTTTCAAAAGGGCTGTATAAATCTCAGTTTTAAACAGTGTGAGTGTGTCTGACCTGTGTCTTTAATAAACACGTTCCCTCAATGATAAACCTCTCCTTCTGAACATCTTTACTTCACACATGGTAATATGACTATACCCTTACTGTACTATGGATCGTCATGATATTGTGTTAATATAAATATATGATATGAAGTGTGTGTGTGTGTGTGAGAGAGAGAGAGAGAGAGAGAGAGAGAGAGAGAGAGAGAGAGATGATAATAAACTCTAACACAGCGTTAGTCAGTGAGGGACAGAGCAAGGGGTTTAAACACTGGTTATAGTGAAGTGTTTGGGTATGAGAGCCGCTCACACTGCCGAGTACAGGCAAGTTAAACAGTGTAAGAAACACTTTCAGTCAGAAATCACTCGGTTTATGATTAATTGTGTAGGGTTTCTTTTTTTTTTCCCTGAAGACTTTTCATAACAAATGTATGCTTGTGCTAGCCTTTAGTTTTTATTCCTGCAATGAAATGTGGAACTCATTGTGGAACGCATTGTTTTTGGCACTACTAATTCAGTAAACCCAGGAAAGGTTATGTGACCATGCTTCGTAGTAAGCCCTTGAGCAAAGGGGACTCAGGGCACGAGGCAGGGTACACTCTGTATGGGATGCCAATCCATTGCAAGGCAAATTAGCACTCTCTCATAAACTACAAGCAATTTGTTAAACACCAACTAGCTTAATGTGTGTTTGTTCGGACTGCGGAACAAACTGGAACAAACTGGAGCACCTGGAGGAAACTCACCAAACACACAAACTTCCTGAGGCCCCAAACCCTTAGACACTGGAGGTTAACACCGATACCACTGTGCTGCCATTTGACTTTTAGCTAATTAACAGCTTTGTTTTGAGCTGAAGTTTCTGTGGTAGCTTAGTGGTAGGCACTATTGACTTGCCTTTTGATTCCAGCGTCGGTTCTGTGTGCATGGAGTTTACATATTCTCCCAGTGCATGGTGGGATTCCTCCGGGTTCTCCGGTTTCCTCACACAGCCCCAAAACAGGCACATTGGGCTAATTGTCGTTAGTTTGCCAATGTTCCCCGTAGTGAACATGTGTTTGAATGTTGAATGGGAGGTCCTACCACGTTTGTTCAAATGGGAATAAATACAGTGGTCAACGTTGGTACAATGACTTCATGGTCCCTAGTTTGACTATAGAGGTTCCAAAATGGATGTACAGATGGAAGTTGTTGTAATACACCAAGTGCTGGTTCATGGTTTTTTAAAAGCTTTTTTCTCCTCAAGGTGTTGAATAAACATTTTCCCTACAGAAAACTTCATTACCCATATTTAAAAAATTTTGTATGTGGAACATGCTCCATGTTTCTATATAAACAGTAAGGTATTAGAGCAAGCAAATTGATATAAACCTGCGCTATTGTCAGAGCTGTTATAGATAATTAATCAACACCTTCTGACCAATCATCATCCGGAACTCAACAGCAGTACTGTGGGGTATCTTGATAAAGCGTCTTGTGTTTCTGCTGCCATTTTTTCCAAATCTTCCAATCCAAACGTGAAGTAATTTTTTAAAGACTTTCATTAAAGGATTAACCAAATTGCATCAAAAGAATGATAGTTAATGACTTTGGGCATCACACACTACACTGGAACACACACCTTCTCTATCTACCATTTTACACAATGCACTAGTCAACCTGTAGAATCACACTGATGGTGCTCAATAAACAATATACAATATTCATAAAAAAATAAATATATATATATATATATATATATATATATATATATATATGGTTCACTTAGTAATAGTGTCAGTCAGTACTCAGATTTACACACTATAAATATACACACTGTCTACATACTGTACATACACTATACATACAGCACAGTGTACACAGCTGTGTCAGGAGCTCCAGAACAGCAAGGGTTCTAGAAATACAGAACAGAACAGAAACAGCTCTAGAATCACAGACCCGGGGAAGCTGATATACATGGTCAGTTAAAAGTTTAGACATGCCTTCTAAGTAGTTGACGTCTTTAATATTCAACATCACAGCTGTCCAAATCCAGTCCTGGAGGTCCAGTATTCAGCACAGATTTTAATTTACCAACACTAAAACACACCCATTAAACCTGCCAATGAATGAGTTCATTCAGTTGTGTTTGAAGAAACTGTGCTGGAAACTGGACCCCTAGTACTTGATTTTAACAGAATGATACTGAAGACATCCAAATGAAATAAGACACATGAAGTTCTATAATGAAGTGAAGAGAAACAACAATTTGTAATTACTTTAATACATGAAATTCAATCCTTCTGGAAAACTGCAAGAACTTTGTAAGTACAGTACAGTGGAGCCTTGGATTACGAGCATAATGCGTTCCAGAAGTGAAACACTCGTAACCGAATTTTAACCAAACCGAATTTTGCCATAAGAAATAATGGAATCTTAAATTATTCACTCCACAGCCAAAAAAAAAAAAAAAACTTAAAAATAATTAACACAAAATATTAAGTAAAAATAAAACAAATTAACCTGCACTTTGCCTTTCAAAAAAAGTAAAAAAATAAATCCAGACAGATAAGTGTTTCCGTGTGTGTGTGTGTAAATCTAAAGTAACTCCCCTCTCACCCTTCTTGTCTTACACAGTTACCCTTCCTCCACTCTTTTCACACACGTGCGCACACAACGGAAACACTGTTTTATCAGAAAAATAAACAAGAAATCTCTCTAATGACACTCGATTGAGCGACACACTAACGGAATCACTGCTGTAAAGTAAAAATAAAACTAATTAACCTGCACTTTACCTTTGAAAAGAATCGCGATAGAGCAGTGTTTCTGTGTAGGGCAGAGAGAAAGAGAGTGTGTGTGTGTGTGTGTTTCACAAACCTCGAATTAACAAACAGTCCATGAGATTAAAGCCTATAGGAATGATCCACAGAGCACTATTTTGGATGGATAAGTATTCATCTACAATGTACACCAAATTATACAAAAATAAAGAAAGACTACTGAATAGGAAGGTGTGTCAAAACCTGGTGGGTACTGTACACAATTCTAGAGCTGTTTCTGTTTTTCACACAGACAAATTTCAGTTGTGAAATAAATGTTAAGGAGCCACATGGAGAAACAATGAAGACTGTAGAAAACAAGTGAATATTAAAGAACTGCCAAAAGCTAATTTATATATATCACACTGAATATGACAGAACTAAAGTAAGACCGTTCGAATCATCCTGGGGGTGTTAGAAGCAGCAATTCTAGAGCTGCAGTGTGTTCTAGAGGTATGATGAGGAATGTGGAGTCGAGAAAAAAGTTCTCAGCAAAGGTCTAGAATAATCTCTGTTCTTTCTATCCCTCTTTAAACACCAAGGCTTCCATCATCAAACAGCACACACATGCACAGATTTTGGCTTGAAACCAAACAAAAGTTTCAACATGGTCAAATTGCCATGTATTCATTCTGTAACACCATGTTTTGGACCCAAATAATGAACTACGCACACACACACACACCTGGCATGGCCATTACAGATCAGAGGATCTTTAAAATGTGTGAGTGGGAGATCTGAAGCTTGAAACAAGAAACACACTAAAGCGTTCTTTCATACATCAATCCTCTTTTCACATACAACTATTATACAATGTGAGTTGGTATAAAGGTCAGAAACAGACAGTTCTTTCTTCTTATCTCAGCTGAGATGAAAACAGATATAAAACTTGAGAGATATTGGAAAAGGTGAGTAATGAAAAAGAAAGAAGGGTGTAGAGAGAGAGAGAGAGAGATGAAGTGTAACATGACAAATAAACTGAGATGAAAATCAGAGTGAGACAGGAAGAGGGAAAGAGATGGATTAAGGTGAAGGATGACTGTATCTGGATGACTAAATAAGGAGAAATGTGTTTTCTCTCTCTCCATCTGTGTGTGTTGTGAGAGAAAGGAGAGAGAGAGAGATGAGGTCTGCTGCTGGCAAGTGTAAGTGAAAGGCGTAATTTACCAGAAATGAAATGCAACTTTGTGTGTGTATGTGTGTGACTGTGTCTCATCCACTATCACTCTCCCAAATACACACACTCCTTCACCCACCAACCCTGAGAGGCAAGTGTGTGTGTGTGTGTGTGTGTGTGTGTGTGTTTCTGCCACTGTCAAGTGCTAATGAACTATGGTTACAAAAGCGAAATTAACAACTGATGTCACACACTTTCTTTTATTACTATTCCAGAGAGAGAGATAGAGAGAGATAATAACATATAATGACAAATTGACAGAGAGACTTGAGAGACAGAATGACACACAGTCAAAGAACAACAAATAGCCAGATGCACCTCTAGTGCTTTAGTGATGGAATTTAGTGTTGGAAATGCAATTCCCATATTGAAAGCTGTGTTCGCTGAAAGACCTCCGATTTCCTCTCGTTTACCAGGAAAGCTAAAGGCACAGAATACGCCTTTTCATCACCCCAGGGGTTTTTCCATATCCTTTCAGCCTGGTGCCACTCCCCCACTAAGCACAGCTTACCCTCTGTCACTTCCCAGGACACGGCCGATGGGATCCCTGTCGCTCCCAGCATGGGTTGTTCTATTCAAAAGTATGATGGACACTTAGGCCTGTGTATCGACTACAGGAGCCTGTCCTTAGGCGTTAAACTTCCGCACGATAAATAACACATTTCATCTTATGCTCATCTACATAACATTTGATTCATGATTCCTCGCAGTTTCAGAAACACTATGAATAATTTGAGTTGCCGTGCTGTGTACTGCTTGCCCCCAAACCATTGTCGACAAAGTCTCATTCATGACGACATCATCATTCATTTTGCCTCAGAGGAGATGCAGTCAGGCCTACCAAGTGTTCAGAAGACACAAGAATTCTTGGAAAAGAAACAATGGTCACCACATGGGCACCATATGTTGTTATGATGTTTATATGATGTTTATCGTGTAGCTCCCATTACAAGTCGCCAGAGCAGATCATCCACACATTTTGGTTTTGGCACAAGTTTTTCTATCCTTACTGACATAATCCACCCATTTTTTATCCAGGCTTGGGACCGTCACCAAGTGCTCTGCAACCTCAGTAGCTAGGTGAGGGGTGATGGCTGGGATGAGAAGCCGGACCTTCTGCATGGCATGTGAGAAACCCGAACACTGAGACACCAAGGCCTTCGTATCCAGGGTCTGTCAGTTTATATTGCTACTTGATTAACGGCGTTGCTGCAATGCCATTAACTCCTTAAGAGTATACTGGAAATTCAGGTAGAACCCGTAGAGATGTGTGCACAATCTCATTACCGCTATCATTCTTTTTGATCGACCCATTCCAACACTTATTCTTCTATACATTCATTCATTCATTCATTTTCTATACCGCTTAATCCTGTGTTCAGGGTTGCGGGGGACCTGGAGCCTATCCCAGGAGACTTCGGGCACTAGGCGGGGTACACCCTGGACAGGGTGCCAATCCATCGCAGGGCACACACACATACACACACTCACACACCCAATCACACACTACGGGCAATTTAGGAACGCCAATTAGCCTAACCTGCATATCTTTGGACTGTGGGAGGAAACCGGAGTACCCGGAGGAAACCCACCAAGCACGGGGAGAACATGCAAACTCCATGCACACAGAGACGGGAATCGAGCCTGGCCGGGGAATCGAACCCAGACCCTGGAGGTGCAAGGCGACAGTGCTAACCACTACACCACCGCGCCGCCTTCTTCTATACACTATCATGTAATTTTCTGAATGTTTTAAAGGGCACCTACAGTGCTACATGGACTTTTTCAAGCTGTTTGGACTGCATTGTGTGTTAGGAGAGTGTGTACACAACCACTCTACAGTGATAAAGAGCCGCCCAGCGATTTTCTTTTAATTTAATAATATAAGATGCCCCTTCTGAAATCAGCCCGTTTTCAAAAGCCTGTCGGTGTGAACTCACACCAACAGAGGCCGCTCCTACTACAGTTGATTGACACTGGTGTTTTAGCAAAGACCCGCCCCGAGTGAAAAAAAGAGCCGTCGCCATTGTTTTTCTACACGGCAGCAAAATGGCACCTACATGAGTGTGGTGTGCTGTTTGTTGCAGCAGCCTTGCAGTAGTGTGGTGGTCTACTGGTTAGGATTCGGCGCTTTCACGTGGGAGACCCGGGTTCGATTCCTGCTTAAGGTACATGCTTTTTTTGCACTACATATTTATAAAGTTTTTCTAAAAGTTCGTTTAGTAACGAGGCGAGTGCGCTATGCTTCGGTAAGCTTTTCTGACATAAGGAGAGACTCACACACACACACACACACACACAATGCTTCGCGTGTATGATGTCCTATTCCCGGCATCTATATGACAGTCAGACACACACACACACACACACACACGTTGTCTGTCAGAAAGGTCTCTGTTTATTAACAGCAAAAGATCGGTATAAATATGTTTGACTAAACGCCTGTGCTATAGACATATGTTACTACAAATTAACCATTGTAAATGTCCTGGTGAGATCCCGAAAAAAACAATGCTTCGCGTGTATAAGGTCGCGGGTTGAATAGCCGGCATTTCCAAGCGGCAGCCATTAATCCTCCGTGGTCTAGTGGTTAGGATACGGCGCTCTCATCGCAGCAACTCGAGTTTGATTCCCGGTCTGGGAAGTGAAAAAAGTTTTACAACCAGATTCACATGTACAATTTTATATACATATATAACTATATATATATATATAAAAATATGAGTGCATAATAAAAATCTTACAAAATATAGGGGAAATATATATATATATATATATATATATATAATAAAAATAATAATAATAATAATATTTATATATCCCCTATATTTTGTAAGATTTTTATTATGCCCTCATTTGTACATTGTATATTTGTACAACTATTTTACTAGTTAAATTTATTTTCTTTAGTATTTCTTTTTATTGATATTTATTCCTTACTCATTTATTTAATTTTTAAGGTCACTGACTGTCATATAAGCATTTCACTGCATATCATACTGTGTATGACTGTGTATGTGACAAATAAAATTAGAATTTGAATCAAAGGAGAGGAAGAGAGACAGAGAGAGAGAGAGGGAGAGAGAGACAGAGTATGGGAAGGTGAGCGTGAATGAACAGATGCAAGAGGAGACAGGAAGATAGCAGCAGGGAAGATTTAACACGTTAATATCAGATCTATGAGGAAGAGAGCAAGAGAGTAGAAATAACTCCTTTATATACTGTATAATAATTCTAACATCATGTAAAATTATTTTTAACTGTTTTTTAAATATTTTTAACTGTTGTCAAAGCTATACCCCACTTGTATTGTGAAGACACGCCCCACAGAACTGGGGGGCGGGTTCAGTAGAGGTCATTTAAAGGTTAACATTTAAAGGAGCATGTACTGAAACAGGTTGCTGAGAACAGAGCTACTTTTTACCAGGTAAAAGTAATGTTTTTTTTACACAACAATTGAGATTTTTTTATTAAAGTATATTACAAACTTTTCATTAGGACCCTAAAGAATCATATTAACCTATGCAAAAATTGAGACTGTATGTCCACTTTAATAAATGTATTAAAATTCTAAGAAAGTTAGTTTTAATTTCATTTTCTGTGACCCTGACAGTTATAAAATAAATAAATGAATGAAAACAGCAAAGTTTGAGCACCGTATATGGTCTCATGTTAACATCAACCTTTCTTTCTTTAACATGTTTTGTATCTAACCGGCAGCTCCAATTTGCATGAAAGCAAAAAGTGTCCATCCCAGGACTATATTTATCTTTCTTGGGTGTCATAGGATACCACTTCTGATGCACACCTTTACCTATAGCAGGTCAGCATTAGTATTCATAGCAACGCTGTCAGTTATGTTTTGAGAAGAAAAACTTATTTCAATTTTGACTAATTATTAGTAATATTTGTGAGATGCTACCTCCCTTGGTGGACTAATGGACAGCATTAGGCACTTTCACTGCCATATCCCCCAGCCACAGAAGGGTGCACAAGTCTATCTCAGTGCCAGTCCCATTACCTGATAAATTGAGGAGGGTTGTGTCAGGAAGTGTGTCATCCACCATAAAACCAAGTTAAATATGTACATGTTCCATATTCTCTCTCACCTGGAGACTGCTGGGAGCACTGTGAGAATCCTGTTCTTTGATTTCTCCAGTGCCTTCAACACCATATAAACTGCAGACTTCACTCACAACTCCACCAACTGCTTCCTGCAGAAGTTCTCAGATGACTCTGTAATAGTCGGCCTCATCACTGACGGGGATGACAAGGAGTACAGGAAACTTAACAAGGACTTTGTGGACTGGTGTCAAAGGAACTACCTCCAGATCAACACTGGAAAAACCAAAGAGCTGGTGGTAGACTTCCGCAGACATGAACATCCTCCACTATAACCACTGAACATCCAAGGCATGGTCATTGAGTCTGTGGATAGCTATAGGTACCTTGGTGTTCATCTGAACAATAAACTGGACTGGACTAACAATTCAAATACGCTGTACAAACAAGGGCAGAGCAGGCTGTACCTGCTGCAGAGGCTCAGGTCTTTTGGAGTGCAGGGCCCACTCCTGAAGTCCTTTTATGACTCTGTGGTGGCATCAGCCATCTTTTATGGTGTGGTCTGCTGGGGCTGCAGCATCTCTGCTGGGGACAGAAAAAGACTGATCCGGAGGGCCAGCTCTGTTCTAGGATGCCCTCTGAACTCAGTGGAGGTGGTGAGTGACAGGAGAATGGTGGCTAAGCTGTCATCCCTGTTGGATAACATCTCCCACCCCTTGCAGGAGTATCAGACAGCACTGAGCAGCTCCTTCAGTGGCAGGCTGCTACACCCACGATGTGGGAAGGAGAGATTCCGTAAGTCTTTCTTACCAACTGCTGTCAGACTGTACAACTTAGACTCTGACCACACACACACAAGCAAATGCACAAACGATCAAACACACACATCAAATATCCCATGGTAGTTATGTGCAATATTATGACAGAACACTTTAAACTTTATAGTGATGTGCAATATCTTTAGTCATGTGCAATACTATGGTGGAACGGGCATTTTTTCTTTCTGTCTCGGGGAACCACCATAACTGGGCAAATTGCCATTTAAAACATTTAGAATATTATTGTAAATGCCTGTCATTCACTCTATGTATACCTATACTCATTGGGTACAAAGTATATTACTTAGTCAACTGTGGAGGATTTTTTTAGGGTGTAAAAAAAGGGTGTTCTTCATTTACAGTTCTCTCAAATTCATTTTATCAAATACATTACAACTTTCAAAAGCACTGTTGTCCTGATGTTGAACATTATCACAACATTGAAACTAACTTACAACAATCATCCCATGCAAGGGTTCCTGCTGGAACTATATAATTTTAGAATTATTAAATACAATTCTATCACCATCATACAGAATCATCTCTCAAAAAGGCATCCATTCTGCACAACACAATGCCATGAAGGACACTAAGCAACGAGCAATGTCTAGAGAGAGAGAGAGAGAGAGATGAAAACATTCTTATGTATTTTTTTGTAATTCTGTCAGCAGAAGATGATTCCATGTTGATTGCTCTTTCTTCACTCTTTCTTCTCTCTCACTCATTCTTTTCATCCCCTCTTTCAGGCCAGATTATTCTTTCAGAACTTCTAGATTAGAATAACACCAAGTGGTGAAAGAAGTCAGAGTGGGACAGAGAGGTTGAGAGAGTTGTTTGGAAATTCACAAGGTAACCCACAAACGCACACACATACACACACACACACACACACACACACATGCATTTATTGCTCCAATTCTTAGGATGCCCTCAATATGGGAAAATACAGTCTTACAGTCATGGAAAAAAAACGCACCCTTCTTTAATTTGTGTGTTGTATTTACTCTTTAGACGAAATAAGAATAGTCATCCTAATCATCT
>CM060104.1:24558324-24638324 GCA_030522415.1 Channallabes apus
AAATGATTCACTTGATTCCTTTAACTGTCTGGTTCTCTGTTTTATCACTGCAATTAATTAAAGAAAACAAAAAATAGCGGAGTCTGAACCACTTCCTGTAGTGGAGGAACAGGAGTAGAGGGAGGGAATTTTTAATTTAAATATGTATTTATCAATAAAAATACAGAATGAATGGAGGAATACATACGTTAATAAGAAAAAAGGATGAAAAAATGTAAGGAGCAAAATAAAGAAAGACATTAATTTAAATTAATAGTACCTTAAGTGTTTACATGGAGGAGAGTAAAAATAGGATGGAAAGAGCTAATGAACATATAAATGAATAAATGAATTTATAGAAAGAAAGAAAAGCTTGAGCTAAAGCTGATTGAGGGTGGATCCTCCATCTGTAGATTCACTGGGACCTGGAGTGGGGCAGCTTTCTGTGTTCCAACACCAAGGGCAGAGGAACATACCAGGATTGATGAGACATGTGAGACCTGCGATGAGTCTCCAGCCTGATTCACTCATTCCACCATTCAGCACTGAGATCCTGACAATGGAGAGGAGACGGTCATGAGCTTCAGTTAATACAGCGATTTTAACAAATAAAACCACGTCATGTGACTGAGAGACTGAGATGTGGAGAACTTAGAATACACACTTCCATAAATTTTCTTTTTTTAAATTTCTTTCATTTTTGTGAAGCTGCTTTGAGACAATGAACATTGTTAAAAGCGCTATATGA
Source organism: Channallabes apus (assembly GCA_030522415.1). Taxonomy (NCBI): domain Eukaryota; kingdom Metazoa; phylum Chordata; class Actinopteri; order Siluriformes; family Clariidae; genus Channallabes; species Channallabes apus. The sequence continues at coordinate 24,559,052 of CM060104.1, forward strand.
ATAAAAATTGAATTGAATTGAATTGAACTTCCATCCAGCTACACCTTCACCTTAGACTGTAACACAACGCACACACTGGAGACTCCTTTTATATATGATCATTTTAAGCACTGATTTAGTGCATGTGTCTGTATGTGTGTTCTCTTCTGTTCTAATCCAGGCACGCGTGACCAGCACAGAACAACACGCCACAGTAGTGTATTAATAATCAGCTCCTAATTATCGTATTCATTATTATATCAATTACAGGGATAATCCCCCAGTGCCAAAGCTGAGCACACACACATACACACTGCTCATTAGGAGAAAAATAAATGGGTCAAACACAAAGATCCCCCCGTCCCCCCACATACACACAAACGCACACACACCAGCAAAATGGGTTTAACATCTGAGGCAAAGCAGGCTAATTTAAAGGTTTTTTGTTTGTTTGTTTTTTGGTCATGTGGCCGCTTTGTGTGTTAACACAAACCATAGCTATGAGAAATGGACGGTATGTGTGTTTAGTTGCATTGTCATGCTCATGCAAGGATTTTATTAGCAGTGTGTGATACAAGTCTGCCATCTACTGGTCATTACATGCATACACATAATATAATTATTTTTACATTTTATATATATATATATATATATATATATATATATATATATCTTTCATTTCCTATCATTTTTCTTGCCATGGAGATATACATGGTTGTAGGTTGTGATGACTTGTGATCGACATTTACAGAAGACTTTAAGTACAGTACGATGATGAGACTCTTAGCCGCAGTAAAACATTTGAATGGTGGAAACGCTTTACAGAAGGCTGTACGTTCATTAATGACAATCCAGGCTCAGGTGGCTCAGAGTGGAACGTCTCATCCTTGAACGTCTGATCCCTATTTTTTTTTAAATAAACTTTTATGTTTTAAATGCATACAGCATTTTATCAAAAATAAACATTGTCATTATTCACAATACAAGGAAGAGCTTAAAGTTGACTGAGATGAATTACAGTGCTATATATTCTTATTTTAAAATCTTTTCTCAGATGCAAAAAAAAATTAAAGGTATTTCAAATGACTTTAAGTATAAAAAAACTAAAACAAACATTAAAATAAATGTAGATGCGGTCATATTATTTCACTAGTTTTGATGGGTAGCTCTGGTTTAAAGTTTCACTCACACAACAGAAGTCTGATGATCTCTTTGTCTCTTGTAGTTTATTTTGTCAGCATCAAAGAATCAACACTTCATACAGGCATCTTGAGTAAATCCACTGTGATTACAGACACCAGTTGCTGTATCTTGCAAATCTCTGACTTTTACAACAACATATTTGCTGTATCTTGTAAATTACAGTCTTAGCTTATGTATATAACAACACTCTTATTGTATATCTCTACTTACGGGAGCTTACGGTTACAACAACCTAGTTGCTGTATCTTACATTCTTAGCTTACGTGAGCTTACGGTCAAAAACTTGTGTTTCCGTAGCCTTCCGCATCTAAACTGAACTTTCTATCATGCGATAGTCATACAAATACATGTCATAGTGGAATGACATCACAGACCAACTTACGATTGTCAAAATGGATGCATAACTAAGAAATTTAAAGCTTATGGCTTATGTAACAAACTTACTGCTTAATGCTTTACTAATGAATAGAACAAGGTAGAATAAATGAAACAACAACAAATAAAATAAAATAAATAAACACAACAACAAATTCATAACAGGCACGATATGGCTCTTACAATAAATAATTATAGAAAAACAAAATTGTGCAACTAAACTTTCAGAACTAAAAGTTCTCTTCTTTGGCTCGCTGATATTTTTATGGCTTCCTTTCATTTTGCATCTCGCACCAGAACGATCCCTCAAATCAATACACAGCTAACTGTTTGCGTCTCCTTCCACTTTGTGGGTGACGTACCTGTAAGCACTGCTTCTTCATCTGTGTTTATTTTTTTAAATCGAATTACTCGAGGGGCAGCTTATTTCAGCTTATAAACAACTTTTCAACTAACATTAATTTCAACAACACTCGACACATACAGTAGGGCACTCAACACAACAATAATGCGCCTCTTCCAGTTCTCATCCTCCATCTTAAAAAGGACGCGCCGCTTTAGGGCCAGCCAATCCCGACGCACGTCACGGCACGCTCAATCAGGGCAGGGCCACCTATGAGAGGGAGAGCGAGAGAGAGAAAAAAGGGAGAGAGAGGAGCGCGAGCACGCGCCACCACGCATGCGCACATACGTGCACTACACAAACACACACCTGCACGTAACACTGATGATTAACTCATTGTTGAATGAGACAAGAGACATTAAAAACTAGGGGACGTTGGAATATAGATACTGTAATGGAAAAATCATATTTTAATTATATGTATTAATTCTATTTGATTCTTGTAGTAAGTGTGTAACGTAGGCCTTAGAAGTTTGAACTTGTTTGTCGAAGCTTAGAGACACAAGGCCGAGAACAGAATAGAAACAACCTGATTGTAGTTGTCCCTGAATAAATGATAAGGTATGGACATCTGGTCTGGGGCAGATAGAGTCATGAGTTTGAATGTAGGAACTTCACGTACGGGGCGTTGATTATGTTAACAGAGATGTTTGTGTATAAAATAGGTCAGCTAGAGAAAGAGATCACCTTTCTCTATGCTGCAACTGTTTGCTGTATGAGACTGGTCCTTCTGCAGAAGTTTAAAATAAAACCTTTGTTACTTTGCTCTTACCCAGTGTATGAATTACTTGTCTTTATATTGTTTTCAGAATTTCCACCACAACTTGGCGTTGTCGGCAGTTCTCCGTGTTTGAGGAAGGCATTGGAGAATCCCGGGGAGGCGTAAGCGCTGACGCCTTGAAGGCTTTTCACTTCATCTCAAACGCTTAATTGGCAATCGAGCGTGAGAGGACCGGGGATTCACCATGTCACCTCAACACCGGAGTTAAAAGAACTAAAATAATGTGGTAAGGAAATTTTTTAAGTTGTAAGTCTTTAAGTGGTAATTGTTAAAGTTAAAGTAAGTTGTAATTGTTAAAGTTAAAGTAAGTTGTAATTGAGTATTAAGTGCGCTTTCTCACAGTGGCTGGGATAGATTTAAACTTGGATCTATCACACGAGTCTGGGATTCGTGAAAAGTACCCAAAAAAGTGCAAAGGCGCACAAAAGAGAGAGAGATAGGGTACTGGTTTCGCCTCGTTTCCGAAAAACTTGGCCCCGCAGCAGACGTGCTCGGTGTGAGGACCTCCGGAGGTAAAAGCAAGTCAGAGTGCAGGGTTGCAAGGTGCACACGTAAAAGTCAAGAGGACTTTATGGGAAAAACAGTCAAGGGGACTGTTGAGGTAAATTAAGGTAGAGTGTAAAGTGCACCGGTAAAGTCAAGAGGACTTTATGGCAGAGTGCAAACTGCTGCACCGGTAGCAGTCAAGGGGACTGTGAGAGCACTGTGAGTTAGTGGCACGCGTAAATTGACAAGTAAAAATCATGGGTAACAGCAAAAAAAAAAAAAAAAGATTGTTACGCTTGTGGGGTTCCTTGGTAAAGATAACATCTAAATTATGTTTGAGAAATGTGGAAATCCAGGGAAAACAAAAGAAAAAAAAGAGAAATGTAGAATTATTAATTACTGAGATTGCTTTTGAGTTGTGGATGTGTGAATCATGTGTAGATAGATAATTACAATAACAAAAAGAATAACAAAGTAAACATTAATTGGGTAGGATTTAATATGTGGAAGGCAGAAGCAGAAACAGAAGAGAAAAACGCATACAACCTAAAATGCAAGCACAAAACATTGATTCTTTTCAGTGTGTTAAGTTTGTTTCAGATCCCGACCTGGACGGCTGCCCCCCGCGACCCCGAGCTATTAGACAGATAGCCCCTTCAGCAGATCCAGTAAGACAACATGGACAAGAGACTTCTCAGCAGGCCCAAGGCCCCAGCACAGCCAGCACAGCAAGCACGGCTCTGTCTCCAATTTCGTCACAGACTCGAACCAAGGTTCAGCTGAAAAGAGAAAAGGCTGATCGACAACCACCACCTGATGACAGCGAGGACGAGAGAGAGGAACTCTTAGGAGCTACAGGAAGTGTTCATCAAGTAATCACTGCTCCAATGATGGAAGTAGCAGGGGCGGATGGCACAGCGATGCTTGTTCACCAACCATGGACAATAAAGGACATCGAAAATGCACATGGACAACTCCCAGACCCGAGAGAGGTGGGAGGACAGAAATTCGGTGATGAAATGAGCAGATTTTGCTCAGAGTTTCGCCCGACATCTTATGAAATGCGACGACTTTTGGGGAGAAAACTATGTGCGGACTTTGCAAAGATTAAGTATTCCTGGCCAACGGACAATGTTTTCGCACGGCGAGCTCAGGCTGATCATGAAGAAAACCAAGCATTTAACGGTTTTGTGGTGTGCCTTACAGCAGCGTGTAGAGAAGCGTTCCCAGCAAAAATGGATATGACTAAAATATCAATGTGCAAACAACAACCAGGAGAGAGCATGTCACACTATCTCACCCGTCTCACTGAGGTACATGATGCAAACAGCGGGTTGGAGAGGCCTGCAGACATGTCTGTGGCAGCAATTTCACCGTATGAAGCACATTTGAGAAACAGTTTCATGAATGGATTACAGGAGGACATCGCTCAGAAGGTGAAAAACACATGCGTTGGATGGGACACTGGAAAACTTAGTCACATTGACCAACATGCAATACACGCGGAAAAGCTGGTATCACAAGAAAAAGATAAGCGCAACAAGAAGAGAGAAGACCAGAGTGACAATGCACAGCTGGCAGTGTTGCAGATGGTAAGACAAACTGCGGATGTACAGTACAGGAGACGTGGAAGAGGACGAGGAGGCCGTGGACGTGGACGTGGGAGAACAAATGTCTGTTATGCATGCGGAAGTGAAGACCATTGGATTAGAGACTGTCCGAGAAGGAGCAGAGGAGAGGAATGGATTAGGAGAGGTGAGGATCAGGGTGGAAATTGACAGAAAAAGGCCGGGGCCGTGGGGAGCAGACCCGAAGGAGAGGGTGAGTCAAAAATAATTATTTTTCCTACTAACACTTCTTGCTCTGATCGCAATGAAGAAAAGCTTGCTATCTTTTTCAATGATTCAATTCACGTTTGTATCTTAGAAACATCCACACATGCTACGTATGATCTTGAAGTATACAGTATCAGTAAAATGCCAACAATGGAATTGCAGCTCCATGACAAACAAAATTCATTTTGCTACATTCCATGCAGGTCATTCAGTCATTAAAGTGTGTGAATTTGACAGTTTAGTGCAGTGGTTCTCAAACTTTTTCTGTCATTCCCCACTTAAGGGGGTGAGCGAATTTTCAAGCCCCACTTGTCAACAAAATAATAACGAAATCGGCCAAGTTTACTGTTTATTGAAATATCAATTCCTAAACCAATACGATCAAACACCACCAAGTTAAAAATAGATAAAATACACGTGCAATTGTTATAAAAGGCTTACGTTGTCACTTATCTTTGCATAATTGACCCCATGTTTATTAGCTGCTCAGTAATCGTTTGTAGTTTTTTTTTGCACTGGCCAATTCTGTATGCAACTTTGAATGAAGCCATTTGTGCTTTGCTGTCCACTGATTCAGATGTTACCATGCGATTCTCCTGCTGTCTGTATTCTGCCAGCTTTCTTTCAAAGACGTCCAGTGGCTTATTAACGTGACAGTGAGTGTGTTGTCTCTAAGTGTCTTCCTAATTTGTTGGGTCTCATGCGGTCTGCTGCCAGCAGTTTAAGACACAAAACACACACGGGTCTCTCCTCTGCCCCCAGCATCCGCACCATGAATCCAAGCTGAAGATAGGCTTCATTAGGGGTGGGCGATATAACCAAAATCTTCTATCACAGGAGAAGCGATTTTCTACCTCGATAACGATCACAATCACAATATAGCAATTTGTATTTGAAAATGCATAAATAAAAATGAAAACACAAAGAAATTGTTTTACATAATTTCATTTTTTTAATGTAATTTTATTTAAACTGTGAATTGCTGAGGTTTGCCGCATTTTTTTTACTTTGGCCATATTCGTTTTGTATTTCAGATGATAGAAAAGGTTTGACGTGTTTCCACCACTTGTTAAAACAGTGCACTTGTGTACCTTACAAATCGCGTTCATCTCATTCATATCACTTTTCTTATACACAAACCAATTCCACACCACAGACGAGGCACTTTTTTTCTTTACAATCTCCTCGTTCTTGGTTTTGTCACATGTAAGCAAACTCACTGCTGCTGCACCTGTATATAGTCTTCTTCCATTGTCGGAAGTGTATGTGAAGCCAAACACATCAAAAGTGGGACGAAACCGTGGCACCCGATTGAACCAAATATCTGCGCAAATACAACGCAGCTCGACTATCTGGATAGCGCAGTGATGATCTGGTTTATTCGCGCAGCCCGGTGGACCGCGCAGCGCCGCTCGAATCACAAACCTGTGTGACCCACTGTGTTTTATTTAAAAACAATTTATTTAAAATGTCAGGACTGTTTAATATTGTTTCCGCCTTGCCATAATTTGATGGTCGGCGCGGTTTATTTCTGTCAGAGTCGCGCAGCGCTGCCCAGTGGCTCGCGCAGGTTTGTGATTCGAGCAGCGCTGCTCAAGTTGGCCCGACGTTAAATTGTTATTGTTGCACTATGGTTCCACTTTTTCTCCCGGCCCACAACTGATGTTATTTTAAATTTACTTGTATTATTGATCCATTTATTTGTGTGTGAATGAAGAAAAGCATGAATTAGGTACTTTCCTGTTTTTCCTCCCGTTCATTGCGCCCCACCTGTCATGTCTGTATTCCCCACTAGTGGGGCGCGCCCCACAGTTTGAGAACCACTGGTTTAGTGAAACAGAGTGGCAGATTCCTGAACTCTGTGGGCACTTCAGGACATGCAGCTGAAAAGAGCCTCATAAAGACAAGCGTGTGGCTTTTTCCAGGTGTACATGATGATAAATTTAGATTTTTTGCTCTTATTGCTGCCCAGTAAATCTATTGGGGTGAAGATTTCATATGTAAATTAGGTATAAATCTCTTGAGACTAAACCAGTATTGAGCCTGAGGATTTCACACTTGTGAAATGTGATCCGTTGCCCCTGTTGTATGTGTATGAGAGCTACAGTCACTCCAGGAGAGGAAACACTCTGGAGAAAAGCGGGATGTGTTTTGACAGAAGGGGTTTGGTACGACCTCAATCACAAGCCATGTCTACCTATAAAGCTATTTCTTTCTATGCTAAGTTGACACACGTGTAAGGACCATGTGTCAAAAGGGGGAAATAAGCGATAGTATGTGCATTTGTGTTACTAATAACATACTGTACTGTAGATAAAGGAATTAAGATGAAGCCAGAGCACACAAAAAGTAAAAGGACATTGTGAAGATGAAATGTTATGTTATTGTGCAAAACTCTTTGAGGATTTATTTTTAATACAGGCCCACTGACAGTGCTCCTAACACCACAAAAAGAAGTCAAAGTAGTGGAAACAGAGATGGGGTACACGCCAGCACCCCAAACATGTTCCAGAACCTAAGAGAAAACAACACAGAGGTCACCAAGGGTGAACAGTGACGTGCTAGTAACCTCTCCTGTAAACCCCAACAGACCCTCACCTGCACGCAAAGTGCATGGGTCAGAAGAACCAACTAGAGTGACAGAAACAACGCAGAACCACAACTCTCCAATCAAATTCATCACAACAATAAGTACACTACATTTGTGGACAAAACATGAAGAAATTGTAAGGTGTCAAAGTAGCAGTAGCACGGAGTAACATTGGTGACATATAAAAGTAATTAGAGTTAAAAGTAAGTGTTGTAACTACTGACAGGACAGAAGACTGTTTTAGAGGACGGAGAATATTAGTGACTGAGATTATTCACACTACAGACATTGAATTAGCTGGACTGGACCCTTGGTTACAAATGAGAAAACACCCCAAAGCAATTTGGGTAACTTTAGGAATAATAATAGTTACGGTTACCCTGATGTGCCTACTTATTGAGAATTCGGAGAGAAATGGCGATGGTAAAGTCTATTTAACAAACTCAAGCTACATGCATTTAACTAGAATAAAGAGAAGAGACAGCATGATAAAAAGGCATAACACTAATCTCAATAGATGTGTAGGGAAATTGGGAATGTGCCCTATCATTAGACATTGCTGATAATATAACAGACATACACAACCTCTTGTGTTGTGTATGCCATGTCATGTCCTCGGGCTGGGTAGCACTGCCCCTAAATAATGTCACAGCAGCAGAAGCAAATGCAGACACCACGTCTTGTATTATACCGATAACCACCATGGCCATCTTACAGATATCTGAATACTACAAACAAGCAGGGAGGCCAAACCCAGCAGTCCCTGGGTGTAATTATTCCAATAACCTATGTTTTGATGCCCCAGGGAGCTATTGCTCCCCATTGCCTGTTAAGAAATATGAAGACAATTCTACTTATATGGTCCCATGGCAAAAAGGAGACACTTGCGTTGTGCAAGATCAAAGGGAAAATTGGGAACCTGACTTAGGATGGTCTGAGTGCACCACTTACGTTCGTATAACCAATCGTTCAAAAGGTAGGTCACCTAAATGTAGTATAGATGGTAATTATTTTCCAAATGATGGTAGTTGTCCGTTCATAGAACTATCGTCAACAAACACAGTAATGTGGGTGTGTGGGTCAGACGCATATGTGACCTTACCCAGGTATTTCAATTGAACAGGCTCATGTTATTCTGCATATGTAACTCCTAGTGTGTCAGTACACACAGAAAATCCGTGGTGGCCACGGATGTCAGAGAATAGAAGAAAAAGAGATGTCCCTATTAAATTTCATGGCTACACTTTAGGAAACCCATGAACTAGCCCAGGAGCAAATGTAGGCTGGTCACTCTTCCTCGGCGGAGGAACAGCTGTAGCCCTAAACAAGGTAAATGGTTTAGCATACATGTTACTAATACTAAAAAATGACACCGTAAAGGCCTTTCACGCCTTTCAATGACGATCATCAGAATATCAGCAACATCATAAACCGCATGAAGAAGGCTTTGCAACCACCTCCCCAAGTAGAGTCTTGGATCTCGTGGTTAATGCAATTATGGGGAGGCTGGGGTTATTGGCTGGTTTATAGTGTTTTACCAATTGGGATTATAATCTTGTTAGGCCTCTGTATAACACCCTGTATTTGCAGATGTATACAGGGACTAGTTCTGAACACAGTAAATTATTAAATGTTAAGACAGACTGACAACATAAAACGGAAACCGGACTGGGACGACCCGACTTCTGACAGAGTTCAAAATTCTGGTGACTATCATTTTGAATGTTTAGATCATGATATGGAAGAAGACATAATGTAAATCTTTAGAGAAATGTCAAGCATGTATATTTAAGTAGGTTGCAAATTTTTTTTATGCTTTTGTGCCATAAAGACAGCTGTAGAGTCCTCTGTGTGCATTAGAGTGCTAGTGGTGATGTTTAAAAACCCAGGTGGGAGAGAGAATATCTGATGAAATTTACCTAATGCATAGCTTATTAGTATTGTTTTGAATTGTAGGATTAAAATATTTAGGTTGTCATAGAATGACAAAAGGGGGAAATTGTAATGGAAAAATCATATTTTAATTATATGTATTAATTCTATTTGATTCTTGTAGTAAGTGTGTAACGTAGGCCTTAGAAGTTTGAACTTGTTTGTCGAAGCTTAGAGACACAAGGCCGAGAACAGAATAGAAACAACCTGATTGTAGTTGTCCCTGAATAAATGATAAGGTATGGACATCTGGTCTGGGGCAGATAGAGTCATGAGTTTGAATGTAGGAACTTCACGTACGGGGCGTTGATTATGTTAACAGAGATGTTTGTGTATAAAATAGGTCAGCTAGAGAAAGAGATCACCTTTCTCTATGCTGCAACTGTTTGCTGTATGAGACTGGTCCTTCTGCAGAAGTTTAAAATAAAACCTTTGTTACTTTGCTCTTACCCAGTGTATGAATTACTTGTCTTTATATTGTTTTCAGAATTTCCACCACAATACATGGAACTGGAAATAAACAGAACCATGCGGTACTGCGGTACTATAATTATCAGAGGACAGAAGGAAACCAGAACACAAGGGACAATAAAACTACTGATATAAAACAATTAGGAGATGCATGAGAGTCCCTAAGAAACTAGGGAAAAGAGACATTTAGGGGACAGTGACAACAAGGGAACAGCTCTATCTATTGCACAGTGGAAGCTGGAGAACATTGGAGACTAGAGGACAGAGAAAATTAGATAACAGGCAAAACTAGGGAAGAGTAGAGACTGGGGGATGTAGGGGATCTAGGGGGGGATGTAGTGGAACAGTGAAAAGTAGGGGATATTGGAAACTAGATGACAATGAAGACTAGGGACAGTGGAAACGAGGAGACATTATTAATAACACGGGAAGCAGCAAATAAAAACAAGTGGACAAATATTATTGAGTGGGAACCTAATTGAAAGTAGTGCACTTCATTGTGTACAGTAAATGATCACAGTGCACAGAGTAGTTTGATAGCTGGCCCCGCCCCTGTGGCTCTGCCCTACAGACTAGTGGGCAAGCAGTATTCAGGACACAACCATGTGGAAAATCACTGCTATAAGGAGAAGGTAATTACAAGACATAATCACACACACACACACACACACACACAGTGTGACCTTATACTTAACTACATTAAATTGCATCTCGGGTGCAAAACAGGTGGCCTGATCATGGTCATATTCGTCTTTATGTACACAGTAGCACATCAACGTTACTACTAGTAAATTCTCTTATCAGCTGCAGGTATCATGAGCTGTACTTAGCTTCAACAGTATCTGAGTCGCATGCATTGTTCATCAGCGTCTCTAATTCATTGGACATTACATTCAGTTGGTCCAACTTGCCTTTTCTTGCTTCCAAGGCTTTGCCAAGCCTCTCCTGTCTGTTCTTGTCGCAGAGGGCTCTCAGCCTCTTGAGCTTGGTGCAGGCAGCTTTATCCTGGCTGTCGTACATCATGAAGCGCGGAGCACTCGAATCCTCTTTCGTTTTTGATTTCGCCATTTACTTATCTTCGCTTAAACGTACAGTGGTGTGAAAAACTATTTGCCCCCCTCCTGATTTCTTATTCTTTTGCATGTTTGTCACACAAAATGTTTCTGATCATCAAACACATTTAACTATTAGTCAAAGATAACAAAAGTAAACACAAGATGCAGTTTTTAAATGAGGGGTTTTATTATTTAGGGAGAAAAAAAAAATCCAAACCTACAAAAAAAGTGTGAAAAAGTAATTGCCCCCTGAACCTAATAACTGGTTGGGCCACCCTTAGCAGCAATAACTGCAATCAAGCATTTGCGATAATTTGCAACGAGTCTTTTACAGCGCTCTGGAGGAATTTTGGCCCACTCATCTTTGCAGAATTGTTGTAATTCAGCTTTATTTGAGGGTTTTCTAGCATGAACCACCTTTTTAAGGTCATGCCACAACATCTCAATAGGATTCAGGTCAGGACTTTGACTAGGTCACTCCAAAGTCTTAATTTTGTTTTTCTTCAGCCATTCAGAGGTGGATTTGCTGGTGTGTTTTGGGTCATTGTCCTGCTGCAGCACCCAAGATCGCTTCAGCTTGAGTTGACGAACAAATGGCCGGACATTCTCCTTCAGGATTTTTGGTAGACAGTAGAATTCATGGTTCCATCTATCACAGCAAGCCTTCCAGGTCCTGAAGCAGCAAAACAACCCCAGACCATCACACTACCACCACCATATTTTACTGTTGGTATGATGTTCTTTTTCTGAAATGCTGTGTTACTTTTATGCCAGATGTAACGGGACACGCACCTTCCAAAAAGTTGTGTGTATGTGTGTGCCCTGCGATGGATTGGCACCCTGTCCAGGGTGTACCCCGCCTAGTGCCCGAAGTCTCCTGGGATAGGCTCCAGGTCCCCCGCGACCCTGAACAGAGCATTAAGCGGTATAGAAAATGAATGAATGAAAACAAATAAACATAACAAATTCATAACAAGTACGATATGGCTCTTACAATTTAATTAACATAAAGACCACAAACTCGGATCATACTGAATGCGCAGCCGGCACCTCTGATCTGAAGCTAGGATTGTTAAATATTAGATCTCTTGCATCAAAAGCTGTTATTGTTAATGAAATTATCACAGATCAGGAGTTTGATATACTCTGTTTAACTGAAACATGGGTTAAACAGGATGGAAACCTAAGGGGTCGCAGATTGAACTAGTGATTGACATGATTCCACGTCTAGTCACAGGTTGTTCTTTTAAACTAATCTTGAAGTTGAACATGTCTGAATTGATGCACCACAACACCCCCAGAGCTCTCTCGACAGGAAGTGCATCTTTACTCAAATCCAAGTCTCTCATGTCTTTGATTCTTTCACTCTCAGGAATAGAAGTCAGTAAGGCACGACTATTACTTGCCCACTTGGTGAGGTGAAACCCTCCACTTGCACAAAGGTTGGTGAGATTGTTATATAGGGCAACTGCTTGATCGTGGCTCGAAACAGACTTCAAACAGTCATCTACATAAAAGTTCCTAAGTAATGTGTTGACTGCCTCGACAGATGCATTGCTGCGATTTTCTTCTGCTGTTTTCCTAAGGGAGAAGGCAACACTTGGAGACGATTTTGCACCAAACAGATGAACGACCATCTTGTACTCGACCAAGTCTTGATTTACATCTTCATTCGGCCACCATAGGAAGCGCAGCAAATCTGTGTCTTTTTCCGGAACTCTCAACTGATAATACATGGGTTCCACATCTACCATCATGGCAACTTCCTCTTGTCTGAAGCGTGTAAGCACTCCAATGAGTGAATTCATCATGTCTGGCCCTTGTAGGAGCTCGCTATGATACTCCCTGGTAGCTTTCAGCACAGTCAAAAACCACTCTTAGCTTTTTCTTCTGAGGATGGTATACACGATGGTGAGGTATATACCACACTTGACCACCTTGTCGACTTATGTGAGGTGTAGGGACCTTGACTGCATGACCTTTTTCAAACATATTGTTCATGAAGTTTGCATACTCCTCGTGAAAGGATCGGTTATTCTTGAATTTCTTTTTGAGACGTAGTGCGCGCTGCATGGCTGCACTTCGGTTGTTGCGCATTTAAATAGCTGCTTTCTTAAATGGAAGAATGTAGAAGTGATTGTCGGTAAACTGCAGAGAGTTAGACACAGAGTCTAAAAACTGATAATCCTCTTGTGACAACTCGGCTTTATCATCACAATTCCTTTCAGGAAAATCATGGTTGTACTGTTGTATCAACATTTGTTCCACACTTTCAGTGGAAGTTCTGTTGACTGTAACACTCGCCTGCTTATTGTCATACATGCTTTCCTCAACCGATTCTCGAAGAGGTCCATTCAAAGTCCATCCAAGGGCAGTCTTTACTGTATATGGCCCTTTGTCCCTGCTGTTAATTACTTGCCATGGTTCTAGGAGCTTGTACTCTTTATTGACTATGAGGATTACAACTCCAGCATCAATCTGAGGCAATTTCACTTCACTGAGGTATGGCCATTTATCAATGTTGTGCTGTTGTGGAATGTTTTCCATTGAGACTGGGATGCTCTTTTGTGTAAACACATTGGAAAGTTCGACAAAGGTGGCAAACTCACAGACAGCAAAAAGTTGATAATTATAGTCCAGTTTCTTTCAAACATCAGCAGTATGAAATGGAGTAATCCAACCAGCCAAGCAGAATGGCAGAGAGACATGCAGCAGGAACAAACAGACAAACAAACAATCTGCTCAGCGTTGTCCCGGAACCAGAAGGTCTTAGACAAGACAGTCTTCTGCTGTCTTGTCACTTTTCTTGGACTTTATTTTAACAGGTACTATGGCGAGAACGCAATTGTCTCCAGCCCCAGTACAGGCACTTGTTTCATGACTCACTGTAGCAGGCAAGGTATTAACTGTTTCAGTTTCATAAATTTTTACCATTACCTGAGCTGTGTCTTGTGCGGCAATGTGTAGCATGCGAGGATGTTTCTTTGAGCACAACTGACATGTAATTCTTCTTGTGCAGTCTTTGCTTAAGTGTCCTTTTACTAAACATCCAATGCAAAATCCATTCTTTCTCAAAAAGTCCAATTTGTCTTTATATGTCTTAGCATTGAACTGGTAGCATTCGTCTAAGGTATGACTTTTCTCACAGAATGCACATGGTTTAGTGAAAGCACTGATAACTGATGCACCATTACTCTTTGCTGTAATCAAGTCTTCATGATTTTCACCAACCTGTTTTACACCAGTTGCAAAGCTGCTACCTCTTTTTTCTTTCCTTTCACACCTATAGCATTTGGTGTGCACCAAACGTGTTTGGTCCCTTGGTTCTGTTCATTTGCGTTGATGTGAATGCAATCTCGGTGCGCACCAAATCAATCGATCTGAGATTTGCGCACTTTGGTACGGTTCGTCTGGTGTGAAAGCAACCAAACCAAATCTGACGAAATGGTATAGTTTAATGCACTTTGGCTATAAGAGATACAGGGTTGTGGGTAAAATTCTTTTCACGTCCTGTTGACTCCATTAATTTTTTCAAGCTCGCGATGAAATCAAACCGCGGAGAAATGTGGAGTGCCGAAGAAATTAAGTGCCTCTCTGTATTCACATAAAAAATTTTAAATGTGTAGCTGGGCTGTTTTGATCGGCCAACGGATTACCTGATGGATCTGCAGGAAGATCACTGGCTAATAACAAAATGATCATTCAGGAGGAGGGCATGTCTCTTCTCCCTGAAGTGGCGCGCAATGCGCCGTCGGCGAGATGAATAAACCTGGAGGCTGGTTTGGAGTCGCAACCGCAAATTGTGTTCAAAATTAATTATCTGAAAATAATGATTTGCACGTACAGTACAATGTAGTGCGCGAGGATCAGCACCATGAGCACAAAGCAAAGCTGTTCCTCCATGATTATTGAATGTGGCGCAATTTTCTGAAAATAGTATGTTTCCTGTGCCGATGGGCTTCGCGGTCTATTTTGGTTTGTTAGAACTCCGTACCCACGTATGTTTACTACATTGTAACATTTTTCTGACTGGTGTGGACTAACGAAATCGAACTATAGGTGTGAAAGCACCCTAATAGTCGACTCAGATCATTAGGATCAAGTCAGTTAAAAATAGAGAGTTCACACAAAACAAGGGGCATCAGCTTTTAGCTATTATGCTGCCTGCAGTTGGAACCAGATCCAGAAGAGATCAGGGGGCTGTTTCCATGAAAGTAGCTAAATAAAGCCAGACTTCCGCGCAAAAGTGAGACTCAAATTAGCGGCATCTCCAAATTAAGGCTCATGTGGTTCCACAAACGGAGCTCAGCTGTAACTAATCGAGGCTTATTCAAGGCAGGCTTGCATAGTCTCACTTTGTGCGCGCGCCCGCAATATTTTAAAAGCCCATATGAATGGATGAACGAAACATAGATCCGAAATGAGCCAGACAGGTAAAACACGGGCAGTTTTTGTCTCCGCTGCTGAGCAAACGCTGCTCATGGTGATTTAATACACGGACATATTTTTGCACCTTGAATAAAGTATTCCAACTTGTTCAAATTATTGTTTAGTTTTTTTTATTTATTGGGAAAGTGTATTTTACATGAAAAGATGTTATGTTAATGTTTTTTAAAAAAGTTACTAATTAGACCATGTCTAGTTCTGAAATGCCATCTGTTCTGGACAATGTGAATAAAGGAAATAGTGTCCATTTTGAGCATGCAGGCATAACCCCTGTCCCCAAGCAGGACTCCATTAAACTCCCCTGCAAAAGAAGGTATCAATTACATATGCTGTGACACTCCTACAATTCAAGACTGTATATATATATATATATATATGTATACAGAGGTGGAAAGTAACGAATTACATTTACTCCCGTTACTGTAATTGAGTAGCTTTTTTGTGTATTTCTACTTTTTAAAGTAGTTTTCAAAATCTGTAATTTTACTTTTACTTAAGTACGTTTTGTTTGAAGTATTGTAATTCGCTACATTTTAAATCATATTCGCTACTGAGTAAAAAATAAAAGAATGAAAATGATAAAATAATAAAAAATATATTATGCTTTGTATAAATGCTCGTTGCGCCGCGTGTGTGTATCATGTCCTGGTCGCGCGCCGCTCCAGACTCCACTCCAGGTTTTCTGACTGTCTCCACATCGGCAGCTACCTGACCTTCCACACGGTCGCTTCCGCCCTGAGAGTGACGTCATCGACTAGCGCGACTATAGATAAACCGGAGAGAGACGCGGGAAAGAGGAAAGAGGTTGTGATTTTGGCGTTTTGATATTTGGTTGTGTATTCCGGTTTTGACTTTTTGCCTCCAATTGACTTTGATTATTGCTTTGTCCCTTTGATTTGGTTGGTCTTTGTATATATTTGTAGATAATTTCACTGTTTTTGGTTTAGGGAGTCCGGGAAGGTACATGTATTTTTGTTTGTGTGTGTTTTAATTTTTTTTTTTTGCAGGTAGTCTAGCTACTAAATATAAATACCATTTTGTTTATTATTTTGGCCTGGGTCCATCCTGAATCTGATCCTCTTCCTCATGTTGTGTGTGTGTGTGTTTGTATATACAAACCTCATTATTTCATCAGTTAATGATTGGATCTAGTTCTTTCTGACATATACCACCATTTCCATACAGTTTAAAATAGAACCCTGAACCATTCTTTTGCTGTATGACCCTAGACTGGGACGTAACACCATATTTAAGTGACCACTTTGATTTTCAAGCACAAGAAAGACAACAAACAACTAGTTTGAGATTTATATCTGCTCATCTTTTTTGAACTATGCTAGAATGCCTCATCCCACCCCCGCTAATAAAAAATAAAAAAGTAACTCGGTAACTTTTACTCTGAATAAATTTTTTAATGAGCTACTTTTTACTTTTACTTGAGTAGATTTTTATAATGGTAACTTTACTTGTACTTAAGTAAAATTTCACTGATGTAACAGTAATTTATGTAAGTTATGTGTGCCTACTGACTGTTATAACTATTTATCTTTTAAAATTATGATGACTAGTTTCCATGAAAAATGCTTGTGAAGTAAAAACCCTTGCTTGAAATGTTCTCTTGCCTTCTTCTCTGTGCCAGTGAGGATGCTCGAAAGATCCTGGAGTCATGGACAGAGCCTGTGCATTTTGCCTCAACATTAGTAATTAGGCAGCTGCTGTCACAGATCATCTGAACACAGAGAGTGGATTTAGTGATATAGCATATTTTGTCTGGCAGAGCATTAATTTAAGATTGCTCAATATATGAATTTATGAACAATGTCAAATTCAGAGCTAAATCACTGGCAATGTATGGAGTTATTGCCAATCTACAGACCTTTACATTGAGGCTATGGAAAGATTTCCTGTTCACATAGTCTGCCTCAGTTGGTCCAGCTGGGGTCTGTATTTTGATGTGGGTGCCATCCACAGCACCCAAGACATTGGGAAAACCCAAGGAACAAATATAGCTTAATACAGGCATATCAATTTTCAAGTCTACTTTAACTGTCACATACCTGCTAATGCATAAAAGTTCTCCTTGATCCTCTGTGTTGGTAGATGGCCAGGAAAGGTGATATAAATATTTAAATATTGCCTCAGAGAAAGGTAGACCATCCTTATTTCACGGCATACGGTTGCTTTAAATGCTCAGCATCACCAACACTGTAGAGGAATGTCCCACTGGCAAAGAAACGCAGTGCAATACAGACAGATTGCACTGTGGTCAGGTATTGCCTTCGCCGTGTGTGTTTGCTGAGGTGTGGTTCCAACAGCTCATATAGGTAGACTATGCTGGAGTGGCAGAGAATTATGTTAGAGTGGTGCAGGACATGTCTGAGAGCGCTAAGACTGAGATATGCTGTAGGTGTGACAGAAGAGTTCAAGGTGAAGGTGGGTTTGCTGAGGTGTGGTTCCAACAGCTCATAGGTAGACTATGCTGGGTCTGCTGAACCAGTATCTCTTCCACAGATAGTCATCTGGGAAGGCAAGAGGGTTTACTCTGTCCCTAAAGACCCTTGGGGCTGGTGGTCTGAAAGCTCTTTCTAATATCCGTGCACCCTCATCCACAGGGTCTTCAATAAATGGACAGGCCATAATTACGTACTGGGGCTTCTCTGTTTCTCTTTCGTTCTGAATCTCCATGCAGGTGTTGGTCTCACTCAGTACTGCTTAAATAGGCCTGACCTGCATTAGGCAATTAAGCTGACATCTCGTTTTTTAAAATTATTATTATTATTATTATTATTATTATTATTATTTTGGTAAATGTAATAAGGCTTTTTTGTGTAACTGTTCATATGAATTTATTAATTTCTGATTTTGTGTTTTCAGTCATTGCATTTCATGTTTGACCTTTTTTAATATGCTTACGATTTTATTTAAATTATTTTGGGGATAATTCAAATGCTGAGACATGATTTTTATAGGCTTAATAATCTTTTATTACACGACATGATTAGTGAGCGCGCGGAAATTAAACTGACGGAACGATCTTTAGGGAATATGTTCCCACACGTCGGAGATTCTTTGAGACACCGCTTAAATAAGCGAGACAGTTAGCCTGCCCCGGACCAGGTTAATTTGCCAGCATAAGTTGCCGGGGTAACTGAGTTTGAACTTTTTTAAGTTTGATTTATGAAACCGAATCTACCAAAAATAAGCCTGACTAACCGAAATAAGCCTGGCTTATACTCTAATCTTGGTTTATGGAACAGCCCCCAGATGTGATAAAACATTAGTCACATTTAAATCTAGACTCAAAACCCATCTGTTTAGCTGTGCATTTATTGAATGAGCACTGAGCTACGTCCGAACCGACTGCATTACTTTGTTTACCTAATATTTTAAATTGTTTTATTTTTATTTTTAATTACATTTTTTATTTGTTTTAATTAGTTTTCTATCTTTATTTTAAATAAAATTTTAATTAGTTTAAAAGTTTCATTGCAAACCATTTTTATTTGAAATCAAATTTAAAAGATTTCTTCAAAAATTTTATTGCTATTATTTCTATTTAATTTTATGATTATTTTATTTTATTTTATGTAAAGCACTTTGAATTACCATTGTGTATGAAATGTGCTATACAAATAAACTTGCCTTGCCTTGCTTTACCTATCAAAGACATTTACACCACACGCTCCATCTGCAAAGCCATTGTGGCTGACACTCCTCACACACACTCTTACCAAAGCATTCGGGCAAACACATACAGACTGTGTAACAGCTTTTTTTCCACAAGCCAAACGTCTCTTCAATAAAAAGGGACAGGACACACACACACACATTATCACTCAGATTAAATAAACTGTCTAAAAACATTGAGACTGGACTGGTTAATCAACATACGTGCAAACACAACCTGTAAATGTTTTTTGCACAATATTCATTACTTGATAATTTGCACTATTTTAATCTTTGCTTCTACATACGAAACGTTTACTGTTTACTGTTTCTCCTCCCACGACCTCATCACCTCATTACCACAGAGTATTGTAACGTTATTGTCACTTTGTCGCTCTTGTTTGCACATTTGCATGTGCACTTTATGTTGTCTCTTTTGTATGAAAGCATAAACAGTTCCCAGCTAGCCAGCTAATTAAGTCTCTAAGTTAGCTAGTTAGTTTTTGGTTAATATACACTACCGTTCAAAAGTTTTAGATCACTTGCAAATTTCTTTTGTTTGTTGTTTAGTGATTTATTTTCTACATTCTACAACAATACTGTGGATTTCAAAACTATAAAATAACACATATGGAATTAGGTAATTACGTAACAACAAGAAAAACACCAGTTAGTTGTTATTGTAAGACACAGAGGTCGGCCTTTCTGTAATAGTTCCTGCAAGAACAGTATTGTGTCAAGTGCATTTGCAAAATCCGTCCAGCACCATAATGAAACTGTCTCTCATGAAGGCCGTCCCAGGAGGACGAGACCAAAACCTACCTCTGCTGCAGACCAGAAGTTCATTTAGAGTTATCAGCCTGAAAAATGACCAATTAACAGCAGCTCAGATTAGAGGCATTATGAAGTCTTTACAGAGCAGAAGTAGCAGAAACATCTCAATATCAACTGTTCAAAGGAGATTCATGCAGTTTTTGGACGCCTTCAGCTTTACAATGTAGAAAGAAATAAACATCAGGAACCATCATGGAGTTAGAAAGTGTTCTAAAACTTTTGAACGGTAGTGAATGTTGTTAATTCATGTTGTCATGTCAATCTGTCTTGTCTCAGCTAGCCAGCTAATTAGGCTTCTTAGGTAGCTAGCTACTTTTCTGTTAATTTATGATGTAAATTTATGTTGTATGTAGCACCTTGGTCCTGGAGGAACGTTGTTTTGTTTCACTGTGTACTAACTGTATATGGTTAAAGTCACAATAAAACCTACTTGACTTGACTTGTACACACAATCATTCACCAACACAATTTGCATATTATAGGAACTCTCCTGGGAGTTATTGCCACACCCCACGTACAGTCTTGACCTCATGGTCGAGACCGGAGTGTTTGGTCCATTAAAGGAGTTCCAGGGAGGCCAGTGTTTCAGACGTGAAGCAAGCAGACCGATCACGGCTCCAGCATACTGAGAAAACTTTTTACCTTGATGGTGTCTCAGCACTAGTGAAACACTATGATAAGTGCATTAGTGTAGCAGAGGATTATATAGAGAAATAAAGGGAGTTTTTACTCAGAACTCTGTTCTGTTATTCTGTACAATCAAAAGTCCCGCTTTGACTTGGATAATCCTCGAAAAACCTCCACAACAACACAGATCTTGTTATATAGCAAAAGATTAGATCTCAGTGAGTGCATAGTGAAAGAGAAGGGGTGTGGGCTTTACTTATTATGTGCAGAAGCATGTAGAAGGAGCAGCCATGCAAGTGGCATCGATCCCACCCTCACTGAGTATTCTGTGTACATCTGGAATATTTAAAAGCAAGTCAAGTCACATAGTCAAGTATGCTTTTATTGTCATTTCAACCATATATAGTTCAGTACATAGTAAAACAAAACAAAGTTCCTCCAGGACCAAGGTGCAACATACAACATAAATTAACAACATAAATTAACAAAGAAATTTCTACCTACAGATGTCGCCATTAAAAACCCGCGTTTCGAGAAAAGGGATCCCGTGACTTGCCGCGGCTTTGCGCGGCTGCGTGCGGGAAGCTGTGAACATGCCCTTCATTACCTGTAGGGGGCAGTCGTGTTTCAGTCTGAAGTATTGTGTGTCTACTGAAGCTGAAAATGTGTGCAAATTAAACTGCGCATGCGTGTTTGGAGACGCTATGCCCGCGCTGTGGATCAGTCGGTTGTGGATCATCACGGAGGTACAGTACAACACGGCGTGGCTGGAGCTGGAGTTTGTCGTGTTCGAGGTAAGTTTAGCTTTCTTTTTTGGATGTGATTCTCGCTTTCATGACTCCCAATTAATGTTCATCTTAATCTCAGGACGTACAATTAGCAATTTCAGTTTTTAATAGTGTGGAGATTCACAAAACACCGTTTTCGTGTAAAAACCTGAACCTACGGAGCCCCCATGGGTCCTGTGGTAAATAAATAAATTCTGAACAAACTGAGTCGTGTGTGTTAAAGCATTAAATGGTAAAAGAGCACTAGCAACGTTTTTTTTTCTGAAGCCGAACTTTATTAATGAGTTACGAGTAAAGAACCTGTACATATGTTCATACAGTATTGACAGCAGCTCTAATTTACTGCGGTAAAGCCAGCCGCGGTTCAGAAAAACACGGTCAAGCCAGCCGCGATTGATTTTAGTGTGCGCGCATATTACAGTGATTACGGTAGTTTCATGAACAACACAGAGAGAATGCCCCATATCTGAAAAATCCTGCAGTAAAATAGTTTCATATGTGGTGTGTATATAGTATGGGACGTCCTGAATAAGAACTGATCATTGTTTTTTTCTACTTATTAGAAATGCGGTCTTTATACCCCTTTAAAGTGTAATAATGTCCAATATCTCAAAAATGCTGCAGTAAAATAGTTTCATATGTGGTGTGTATATAGTATGGGACGTCCTGAATAAGAACTGATCATTGTTTTTTTCTACTTTTTTTTTTTTATCATATAATGTGTGTACATTATATGGGATAAAAACTGACCATGGCGTTTTATACTGACTAGAATTTATTTTTTCATAGGTCTCTGAAGTGAAATAAAGGCATTTTATTTAACTTTTTTTCCCCATTGTGAACATTTGTTTATTTGACCTCTCTTCCAAAGCAGACGTTAATCCTCATTATAGAAAACATTCATTGAAGAATAACTGCTACTTTTGAACAGTAAAACAAAATAAAAATCAATTCTGGTATTTAGAAAGACTAAATACATTATTTTGTCTGTTTTCTACGAATTCTGCTGTAACTTATCTACATAAAACAATTATTTGAATGGTGAATATTTAAGAAAAATATTGTAACAGACAACCGTCAAAGTCACCAATAAATAACACGGATATTAAAGCAGAAATGCAAATAAATAAGCAAGTAAAAATTGACGAGCATGTTGTATTATCTCTCAGTCCTGGGCGTCTAAATGAAAAGCGCTCTGAAAGCACGTTGTCTCTGTGTCGGTCCTGAAACTACCGTAATCACTGTAATATGTGCGCACACTAAAATCAATCGCGGCTGGCTTGACCGCAGTTCTAATTTGTCTAAATCGCATTGCAGACAATAAAAATAAGTCGAGTCATCCTGTGACCCTGCATGCTTAATCTTTCCACACATGATTCTTGCTTCTTACTTTTTCCTTAATCCCTCGCTGATCTATCTTGTATTTTTCTAACGGTGTCAGAAACTTTGTGTTAGTAGCACTGCTTGACATGCTTGATGCCTTCCTCTTTTGTAATTTGCTTTGGATAAAGGCAAACTTACAAAAGATGAAGAAATGCCTAAATGTAGTTGTACGAATAAAAGATTATGTAATGATACAATGTAAATATTTTCACAGAAACAAAGCGTAAAGATGAGACGTGAATCTGAAGAGGATCTCTTTGATGATTGCCTGGTAAAGCATTGTTTTCTTATTAATTATACAATTTATTAATACCTTGAATATAGTGTTTGTTGTATTGGACAGAAGCATATAAATGCAAATGAATATATAAATATGAGTAATTATTGAACGAATTTTCATGTTTGGACTAACCCTTTAAATACAAACTCAGCATTCATCATAGGATTTCCTGACACTGTAAAGGTGGAGAGTAATCTATGGAGTGTAGCCATCTCATGCCATGTTTTACAATGTTTTAGTGATCCAAGATTATTGCTAAAGCAATTTAACCCAAGTTTAACAATCTGAAGTATATGAAGTGATGGTCATTTTTTATTATCAATTATTTGTATTATTTTTTTTTCTCTGTGAAATGAAGTCAGCACAGGTTGAAGCAATTCAGATTTTTTTTTTGTTTCTCAAAATAAATTATTTATTTTCTTGTACATTTTATGCAGGGGGACAGACGAAGTGATGCCAGTATGCACCTTCTTAAAATCCTTGTCGTCTGTGCTGTTGAAGGGGAAGGACCAGTTGGTGTATCCATAATCCTTGAAGGAGAGGAAATTTTGCAAGAATGTGGCAATAGCTCCGAGCACTGCGCTCCACATTTGAGCTATTTTCAGAAAGTTCTTCTAGAACTTGATGGGATTAAGCTATCACCAAAAGTGCAAGCTTTAAAGATGAAGTTATCTTAAAACATTTGATTTGGCTTGACTACAAGTCTTTACATGTTGTGTTTACATGTTCAGCTTAATGTTTTAATGCGTTATGGTTTCAATGGCATACTTTTAAGTGCACTAGTCCAGAGTGCTGATTTGAATGTTGCAACTTCACTGCTTCCGAGGGCTATTACGTTTTAACATTTATTCTACAGTTTGTTTAATGTATTTTCTGCTGTATTTTATTTCTAAATGAATGCTGTATTTTATTTAATTATTATTTTACACAATTTTGTTTAAAACAAGTATTTCAGGCCCTGGTGCAGTGCAGTTTTTTTCTATGGATGCAAAATTTAGCTGAATGCACTTTTATTAAAAAGACAATTTGGATCTAGACTGTGAATGTCGCAAATATTTGGTAATGTTGGTGAATAAACTGTTTAATTATATTTTAGTTGTGTGATTTATGAAAGATATAGATGAAATAATTACTTAAGTTTCTTTCCAAAACATAAATTAGCAATGTTTACATTATTATAGGGAGTAATATAAATTGATAAAACCAAGTTAAGGGAAAATCTCACAAAACAAAATGATAGTAATTTCATAAAATTAAGGTTCCTGCAACTTTACTTGATTATTTTAAATAAATCTAATTTCTGCATTAAATATAATTATGTAACTTTTACTTGATTTCTTTTATTGTTAATTTAATTAAGTAGATTTTACCTGACAATTACGGGTGAGTTTTACTTAGGCTGAATCACAATTCTATTTTCTTCCCCTTGTCCCTTGAAACGAAGTGGAAAGGGGAAGGGTATAAATATTTCCCCTAAGAAATGGGGGAAAACACTGTTATACATCATCATACGTTGTCGCTGGTTCCTAATGTTACGTCAGAGGACATGCGCCGATGTTTATCACACATTCCAATAAGAGAGATTACTCACTCCCAAAGGTTTTTTGCGCCGTATTTCGATTTTTAAAAAAGTTGCTCATTTTCACCACGAACACGGATGAGTCTTCGGGTTTCCTCAGCCGTCCATATACAGAATATAAATTACAAAACTGTGGTCACGTTGCAATAAGTAAGAATAGTGTAAGCAAAACAATAGTGTATGGCCGTAAGCAAAACAAACAATGCGTTATCAAATGCTCGGCAAAATGCCGTGCTACTGAACTTTCATATTTGTTTGTAGCATGCAGTAAAGTGTATGTGACATAAAAATATATATTTGTAATATTGTGCAATATGTGCTATCCGCTAGCAAACTTTAGCGATTTTTTTTGCAAACGTTTCTTTACAGAACATCACCATAAACACAAACACAAGACTAAAGGTAATATACATATAATGAAAACTTGTCATAAAAATCTTTCTTAATGGCAAAAATGACTTAACATTTATGGGTCTGTTTGCTCGAGTGAGCAGCCATGTTGAAAACTTCGCTTAGCCCTTCGATTGAAGTGAGGTCCTGAAAAATCTTCGTTTGGAGGGCTATCTGGCCCTTCACCCCTCCCCCTACACCTCCAACCAAAAGAGAAATGAGACACCACTACCCCTGCACATGAACGCGTCAAATGGAAGGGTAGGGGGAAGGGTTGGGGTTCAGCCTTAATATTGGAGCAATAAAATTTACTTAAAATCTGTGTCCAAATTGTTATGAGGATTTTATCAAGTAAATCTTACAAGTTCTTTTTTTCAGTGCATGGGTGAACACGATGTTTTAAGAATTTAATTATATATATATATATATATATATTTATTGTGTGTGTGTGTGTGTGACCGGTGCAACTCACACGTCCTATTCCATTGTCATTCATACTGCCGTAGTTTTTAGAGCCCTAAAAAAGCATTCGCTAGTAAGTAAGTAAATAAAAGACAAATGAATAAATAGTTTTAAATTATATATATACAGGGGCGTAGATTTAGGGTGGACGGAGGGGATGTGTCCCCACCAATATCCTCCGACCATTGAAATGTCCCCAACAATAATTTAATCCACTTTTTTTTAAATCGTTCTGTCAACATTAACCTAGACACGCAGAAAGGGATAAATCACGTTCTCTCCTTGAGTCCTCCCGCCCCCAAAACACATATGAACATTTTGATTGGCTGTTCCTTTCCCTGCCATCATGTGATAGACGATTGGCTGCATTCAGACACAAGCAGCGCCAAATGCAGTGGACTCACATTCAGTACAGAAGGCCAGGATATAGTCTGTGAATACGGATGTAAAACTAACAGCAGATTAAACAGCTAAATGTAAAAGTATAAATATGATCCCTGTCAGTCTCCTAATCTAGTGACTGTTTGTCAGAAATCAGTATTGTGAAAGAAACTGATAAACTAATATACTAATATTGCCATATGGCTAGAATTTTGTTGACACCAATAGACAATCCACTTCAGAAAAATAGTTTTTAAAATGCATTCACTTACTTGGCGAACATTAATGATTTGATTCGAGGTTTGCACACTAAGACTCAGAAAAAGTGAAATAACTTGCTGTTTAAATGGCATGTGTTTATCCTGTTTTGTCAGGTAACAGAACCTAAACACCTGTGCTGTATATCAGACAGCGATGGAGAGAGTGTAGATTACACACAGGTGCTCTCTAGTCATTAGCACTCATCAGGCAATGTCTATGGCCAACTGACTGCACTCAGACCAAAGGGGGCTGAATAATTACACACACCCCACTTTTCAGTTATTTATTTGTAAAAAAAAAAAATGTTTGAAATCATGTATGATTTTCGTTCCACTTCTCGCGTGTACACCACTTTGTATTGGAATTTCACGTGGAATTCCAATAAAATTGATTCATGTTTGTGGCTGTAATGTGACAAAATGTGGAAAAGTTCACGGGGGCGAATACTTTTGCAAGCCACTGTAGTTGTCCTGAGATTTAACATTGTTACCAATAATAGGCTGAGGCATTCTCTGTCCATGCTCATAAGGAATCCCTCAATGTTTTTCAATTAGGGGACAGAAGCAGATCAGCCATGTTGTAGTTCAGGTGAAGAGGCGAGTTCACAGGAGGTCAATCTGAATGTTGATTATACAGTATATAACATATAATATGTGTGCGTGTATTATACATGTTGATTATACTAATATTTAGCATTATGAGGAGTGATAGGCTGAGGATGTAAGTGATTCATTAGTGTTTTTGGCAAAAGTTTTGAACTGACATTTCACTTTTTTGTCACGCTATTTCATCAGGTGGCAATGCTGTCCGGTCCTAGTGCAGTCAGAGGGGAAGAGTTAGGGTCAAAGCCATTGTTCACCCCCAAAAAAACTTTACTCACTATTTACTCCTTAAGTGGTTCCAAACTTTAATGATTTTCTTTATTTTGTTGAATACAAAATAAGATATTGGGGAAAAAAGCTGAAAACATTGACTTCCGTAGCAGGAAAAACAAATACTATGTAAATCAATGATTACAGGTTTTCAGCATTCTACAAAATATCATCTTTAGTGTTTATCAGAAGAAAAAAAGAACAGCCTGGACAATATTGATGTCAAACAAATAGTTTATTTTTGTTAACGAGAGGCGAAGGCATGTTTTTGTCTCCTTCATATAGGAGCAATAGGCATTGAGCTGTTGTGTGGTACTCTACCTAGTAGTTCATGTTTAGATGTAATCTACTTTTATATATATACAGATGATTGAGATGTTTCATTTGCACTAGGGCTCAATAAAGAATAGTTTTTATTTTATTAAAGACTATCTTTTTGTCAGTTATGAAACATTCCTTTAACTTTACACTATTCCTTAATTTAACTTAATGAATTGCATTTCGAGTGGATTAATATAAATCGAAGCATTGCTAGTATTAATGTAAAGTGATTTCGCACCATATTAAGAAAAACATGTATTCAGTGGACATAGTTGGGGTGGGAGGTTGGTAGGTGGATGGGGCAGGGGGTTGGGGGTTGGTGGGTGGAAAAGGGGATTGGGGGATGGGGTATTAGTTGGAGTCATAGGTAGCAAACCTACGCCCTTGTGTGTGTGTGTGTGTGTGTGTGTGTATGTGTGTGTATATATGGAAATATAATTAATATTTTCGTGTTTAATTACAAAAAAAAAACATTTTAATGGTTAGTGATTGTTGCAGACATTTACACTATTTTTGAGAACTATTAAGTTCTCCTTCAACGTGTCATAGCCGATAACTGCCCCTTTGAATGGTGTTAAAAATACTTGCAAAACAAGTATTGCAGCCATACATTGGAGGGAACTTCTGAGGTGGTCAGTGATTGATGGCACGGTCGGTCGGAGGGGGTTGTGATCACACCTATAGATCTTTTGTTCTAGGCTATCGGTCAAATATCTCTCCACTTGGAAGCAAAAACATGCAAGGGATTTCAGCATCTATATCTATATATATATAATGGGGTTTAGGAGTGGATTGGAGAGAAGAGAGCTGTTCAGTTACTATAAAAAAAAATCTAAAAAAATATATATAAAAACATAATATGATCTTTTTGAGTTATGAGGTTTTTTTTTTATTATACATAAGACAACCTTTCAGTTTTGTAAATATTCTAGTTATAGTGTGTTAAGTTTTTCTTTAGGTTAAACGGTTTTGAGAATTAGACCATCCAGCTAAGATCAATATTATGACGTTGATTGATAAAATCTGGATTAAGGATATTTTATTTTGTTTTATTTATTTAATTTGTATTTTTCATCTTCCCCCCTGAGGGATTGCCACCTTATTGTGGTCAGGGGATTTGCGTGCCTCAGTGCTTGGATGTTTACCGAGGGCTCAAGGGAGGTGTGTCTGTGTGTGTGTGTGTGTGTGCGTGTGCGCTGTAGCCTGTCCTTTTTTCAGCGGATTTTTCCGCTACCGCAGATCAGTTTATCAACTTGTAATATATAAATTTTAGGAATATATTAACATGTGGAGACATCATTATATGTTGAATGGAACTTGTAAGCCTTTGAATGGTGTTAAAAATACTTGCAAAACAAGTATTGCAGCCATACATTGGAGGGAACTTCTGAGGTGGTCAGTGATTGATGGCACGGTCGGTCGGAGGGGGTTGTGATCACACCTATAGATCTTTTGTTCTAGGCTATCGGTCAAATATCTCTCCACTTGGAAGTAAAAACATGCAAGGGATTTCAGCATCTCGACGCACATACTAAGCTGTTTATAAAGTAGACACTGTTTGTTTTTTCATTTTGTAATCTTTCCCGTGTTTACCGTGTACTGTACAATGTATATTCATTTTTTAATGAATTACTGTAAATAAACTACACATTCCGTTGATTTACCAGAAATGACTTTTCAGTTTTTTGTGTGTGCTAAACTAAACTTCAGGGTCAAAGTAATAGCGATTTTATTTGAAAAGTATTATATATTTACAATGCTGATAAGTTCAAGCTTAGATTCATATATAAACTGCTTCAAAGTCTTTCCGTGACCGCTGAAATCCGACAGACGCAGGGCTCAAGGGAGGTGTGTCTGTGTGTGTGTGTGTGTGCACGCGTGTGTAAGTGTGTGTGTGCCCGTGCGCTGCAGCCTGTCCTATTTTCAGCGGATTTTTCCGCTACCGCAGATCAGTTTATCAACTTGTAATATATACATTTTAGGAATATATTAACATGTGCAGACATTTAAGGGTGCGCTGCCCTCTCTTGCCCCTGCGTAGAGCCTACACACACACACACACACACACACACACATCTATCTATCTATCTATCTATCTATCTATCTATCTATCTATCTATCTATTATATAAATACACATTTGGAATCTGCATCTACATTTTCTGTTACAAGTATAGAATTAGGTTCAGCTGAGACTCATGATCAATGGTGTTAGGGTACTTATGTAGTGATAATTAGTTTCAGCCAGATCATTAAAACTAACAATGGACTATGGCACTCTTGAGAGGGGATATGAAGGTGTTATTCATTTATTTATTCTCTACAAGGGTGCGAACTACAGTACAGACCAAACTATAACTTTCTCTTATACTACTATAAAAATTCTAAATATAAACAAACAAAATACAAATTTTTTTCCTCAGAGGTAAACGGAAAAGTGAAGTTGTTCAGCTGTTTACTGTCACTGCAGCTTCTTCAAAGTCTTCCCACTCCGTGACCGCTGAAATCCGACACGACACCACGTTAGGCTGCGTCTTGACTCATTTGTATACCGACGGTGATTGGATGTTTCCCGAGGGCTCAGGGGAGTGTGTGTGTCTGTGTGTGTGTGTGTGTGTGTGTGTGTGTGTGTGCGTCTATGTGTGTGCGTGCGCGCGGGTACTTGTTCTACTGTTATAAAAACTCTAAATATAAACAAACAAAATACAGCTTTTTTTTCAGAGGTAAACGGAAAAGTGAAGATGTTCAGTGTCACTATGCAGATGTTACACTCAGTGGAGTTACCGAAATCTTTGGTTTAGTCCTCATTGAGTTGCCACACATCATTTCCACATTTCACTCGCTTTTATTACTCTTATGTGAGCATAAACAGTGAAACATTCCACAGGTTTATAATACACCGCGGCCAAGTGAACCACGTTCCCGTCGAACGAAACGAGGCATAATCGTGGTGTTTGCTTCGGTTATGACACACCATAGTTTATTACCTGCTGTGGTAGATCTGAATATTTATCCAAACACAATAATAAAGCTTTATATCCTCAGGAGGGCTCAGTACATTGTTTTAGCGATAGTTTCACGGAAGCGAGTTCAGAACTAATCTAACCAAACCAAAAAAAAAAAAAAACATCCAAAGCTGCAAATAGAATGAACGAACTAATGAAATTGATATATATGTAATTGATATACTGTATATACAGACGTGTGTGTGTCATTTTAATTCAAATGAACATTTTAATGCTTTCTGATACACTTATCAACTTATCCACATACACTTATCAACACAAACTCTCCGTGCACGCACACACAATCTCTAAAAAATTAATATTAATAACATACATATACAAATAAACAAATGTAGGTGTAATAAAAGTAGTCGTGATGTCAGTACTCGCCCAGCAAACCAGCCTTTTGCAGCGGCTTAAAACTTATTAATTATCTTCAAATATACAAAAAAAAAAGCGAAAAGACACTCGATTATTATGCATAGGTTATTTGTTTAATTCAAAAAGTTCATAAAAACACTTTAAAACGAGAGAAAAACTGTTAAAATCCTCGTTCGCCTTCTCAGCGTTAGGTAGCGAGTGACGTCATGATTTGAATCTGCGCGCCACCGGGGAAACATAGGGAAACTGACTTTCCCGGACCACCGGCTTTTAGATAAAGTCCTTCTATGCGCCATCTGGCGGATATTCAGTGAAGCACAACACATTTATTTTAAATTCCTGAATGTTGCCTCCGGCAAGTCGCGGCAAGCCACGCGCTAAATTGCGGCATCCCGCGGGAAAACACGCAGGTTTTTAATGGCGACATCTGTAAGTAAGAAACCTAATTAGTTGACTAGCTGAGACAAGACACATTGGCATTTTAAAATTAACAGAAAACTATCTAAGTCCCATACAAAAGAGACAACATAAAGTGCTCAGGGTGAGGAGGTAGCGGGAGGAGGTAGCGCTAGGAGGTAGCGGGAGGAGAAACAGTAAATAGTAAACATTTCTTGTACTGTAAGTAGCAGTAAAGACAGAAAATAATGTTGTAAAAATTATTGTGCAAAAAACAATTACAGGTTGGTATGAACAATTGTTAGATGGTTGTTGATCAGTGTGTTTGCATTTGTGTGTTTATTAGTTTAATCCCACTATTTTAAGATAGTTGAGTTCATCTGAGTGAGTGTATGTGTGTGTGTCTGTGTTCAACAGTCCAGTCCCTTTTTGTTGAGGAGACGGATGGCTTGTGGAAAGATGCTTTTACACAATCTGGATGTGAGACCCGAATGCATCGGTACCTTGATGGCAGGAGTGTGAAGAGTGATTGTGAAGGGTGTGTCTGATCAGCCACAATTAGTCTTCAGCCCTCCTGACTGAGTGGTAGTAGTACCCTAAATGTGGGAGCCCCATAGTGATGGGGAGGAATTGGACAAGACTAAATTAGGGAGAAAATCTGGAAAAAAATCCAAAAAATAGTAATAATAAAAAAAGAGGGAGGTGTTCAAGCCCAATAGGCTCAGCTTCCCGATCAGGTGTTGGGGGATGATAGTGTTGAATTCTGAACTGAAATCGATGTACAGCATTTGAACATAGAGGCACGTGGGAATGACGCTGCTCATAGCAGTTTTTTGTGGGTCTTCCTCGATGTCACATCAATCTGCACATCGAACAGAGTGTAGAATCTGTTCATCACATCTGGAAGGGAGCCGTCACTGTCACAGGCAGGTGATGATGTCGTTGGTTCTGGCTTGTATGCCTGTGGCTTGCGAAGTGGTTGTGGATTCTCTGGTCATGTGGGCGCATTTTCTTGCTGGCAGATCCAGGCTAATGTATACAGTACTGTGCAAAAGTCTTGACCCCACTCATTTCTTCATATTTTGCTTCCAAAGCTCCAGACTTTCTTTTATGTTTAATGTAGTTTTGAGGAATAGTTGTCCAGGTTTCCTGAAGAACATATTTGTCTCTCATTTTCAGTCCAGTCCCTGTACCTGGGCAGTTTCAGAGAAGTTTTTTGTGTTTGTTAAGACACACAGTGACCTACAGTGGGAGCCACGTCAAACAGCCGCTTGGAGTATGACAGGTACATGGCAGAACCATGACAAGTCAATGCTCGATCTGTGCACGGAATGTGATCCCCCATGCAGTTAACGATGCCCCGCCCCATAAACGCCCTGATGCGCTTTCTAAAAAGATGGTTGCAATGCTGTATAATCCCGCCAGATGGACCATTGACTGCTTCAGTTAACTGCAGTATCCAGGCAGCCCACACAACCCATGGTGCTTATGCTATTTTACTTACTTGTTGCAATATTTTTCAAGACATCCTTAATAATCCTTAAAGACACAGTAACATCTGTAATTTATCTATACCAATAGTTGTAGGTACGGAATATAAACGCGGGCTATGTACAGTATTTTACATTACGGTGTATTTTATCTATTTCCATTTAATACACTGGTAGATAATATTTTGCTGCAAAGTAAAGCTTAATATTTTACTTCTGCTTCGGTTTGTTTTCGTTATATGGGTTTGTTTTCGATGTTTTCGCTGATAGTCAAAAATTGCCATATTAATATCATATTAATTGTCATGTTCCTCTGTGTGTAGAAAGGCGGACGCATACGCAGGAGAATGTTTCAAACTTGTTTTTATTAACTTAGATATTCTCTTGGAAAAAATCCTCTTTTTAACTCAAAGTCTCTCTCTTCGTAATTCGATTCTTTTTAAATAAGGAATACCAAACAAACACTAAACAGACTCTCCGTCTACCGCACACTCCCTGTGTGGGTAGCCCCCCGGAGTCCCACTTGTCCCTCGGATGCGCGTCAGGTCCAAAACCAGCCTGAGGCGTTTTCCAGGCGCACTTTGCCGAGCACGACAGGTGCGCTTCCCGGTGTCCGGTGATCGGGATGAATTAGCGCTGTGAGGGAGAGATGACAGTAATCCTTTAGCGAGAAGAGGCACAGAACGGGACAAACACACAGACACACAACTGTGAACGGACGAGACACTACGGGCTCGACCGGCTTAAATAAGGACACAACAGGATAGGACACAGGTGTAGGTGTTCTTGTGATTAGGGAGACATACCAACGTTGACACACTAGGTGGGGACAAAGTGTCGGCTCAATAATCCGGAGACCCAGATCTTATTTCCCCGGGCCGCGGTGGTACCGATGTTACAGTACCCCCCCCCCCAGAACCGGCCTCTCGGGGGAGGCGAGGGCGACCCCGACGTCTTCCTTGAGGAGGTCGGAGCTCCCGTGTGGCCGGAGCCGACTGACCCGGAGGGCGTCCCGGAGGTCGAGGAGCTGGGCGGTCCGGCCGTTCCTGGTGAAATGTGGTGATTAACTCACGGTTTAGGATGTCTTTGGCCGGGACCCAGCTTCTCTCCTCCGGACCGTAACCCTCCCAGTCCACGAGATACTGGAGAGCTCCTTTCCTCCTCCGCGAGTCCAAGAGCTGGGTTACCTTGAAGGCCGGGGTGCCCTCGATCTCTACGGCCCCAGGCAGCGAGGGCTCAGCCCTGCCCTCGTCTAGGGGTCCCCGGATCACCGGCCTTAGAAGGGAGACATGAAAGACAGGGTTGATTCGCATATGAGAGGGTAATTTCAGCTTATAGGAAACAGGGTTAATTTGGGATAAAATGACAAAGGGACCTATGTAACGGGGGGTGAGTTTACGGCATGGGAGGTGAAGGTTGAGGTCCCGTGTCGAGAGCCACACTCGATCGCCTACCTGGAGCGGAGGTCCTTCCTTCCTTTGTCTATCGGCATATGTTTTAAACCGAATGATTGCCCGGGCGATGTGCGCATGCGCATCTTCCCAGACTTTTTCCGCTTTTTTGAACCACGTATCCACCATGGGTACCTCGGTGGGCGTGGTGTCCCAGGGACAGAGCGGGGGTTGGTAACCTAGCACGCATTGAAAGGGCGTTAGACCGGTAGTGGAATGGATTAACGAGTTCTGAGCGTATTCTGCCCACAGTAGCCAGCTGGCCCATTCGTGTTGTCGGCTGCTACAGTATGCCCGCAGATATCTCCCTAGTTCCTGAACAGTCCGCTCTGCCTGTCCATTAGACTCGGGGTGATAGCCTGACGTTAGACTAACTGTGGTCCCCAATTTCTGGAAAAAAGCTTTCCAGACTTTGGCGATAAATTGGGGACCACGATCTGAAACAATATCTTCGGGCATGCCGTA
Source organism: Channallabes apus (assembly GCA_030522415.1). Lineage (NCBI taxonomy): Eukaryota > Metazoa > Chordata > Actinopteri > Siluriformes > Clariidae > Channallabes > Channallabes apus. The sequence continues at coordinate 24,593,639 of CM060104.1, forward strand.
GTGGCGAAACACTGTTGAAAAAAGGGCTTCTGTTACCTGAGTAGCAGTAGGGAGGGAGCCAAATGGAATGAACCGACACCCCTTAGAGAATCGGTCGACAACCACTAATACCGTCGTGTACCCTTGAGACACCGGCAGGTCCGTGACGAAGTCGACCACAATGTGCGACCACGGCCGGTTTGGTGTCGGTAGGGGCATTAGTTTACCAACGGGTAGGCTACGAGATGTTTTGGTTGTAGCGCATACCGCACATGACGAAACCACTCTCCGCACGGTTTCTCTCATTCCCGGCCACCAGTATTTTCGTGCGATGTTTTGGAAGGTGCGCGTTATCCCGGGATGCCCGGATGCCACACTCGTGTGAACCGTGCTCACAACACCCTCTCGTAGCGCCCCGGGGACATAGACTCTGTCCGGAGGGCACCCGGGGGGCGCAGGGTCTGTCTGCCCCTCCCGAGCGATCTCCGCGTCCCATTCCCACGTCACCGGGGCGATCACGAGCGGCGCGGGGAGAATCGGCTCAGGTTTTATTGAGGAGGGGGCCGCTGGGTAACAGCGGGACAATGCATCGGCTTTTTTATTCTTAGATCCGGGCCGGTAGGTGATATGAAAGTGAAACCGTGTGAAGAACAATGACCATCGGGCTTGTCGGGGGTTTAGCCTTTTAGCTTGTTGGATGTATTCGAGGTTACGGTGATCAGTGTACACAATGAATGGATATTTGGCTCCCTCTAGCCAATGTCGCCATTCCTCTAACGCCGCCTTCACTGCGAGCAGTTCTCTGTTGCCGATATCATAATTTTGCTCCGCTGACGTCAGTTTTCTCGAGAAAAAAGCACAGGGGTGAAGTTTCTCGGGTTTCCCATAGCGCTGAGACAATACCGCCCCTAATCCCACCTCTGAGGCGTCTACCTCGACGATGAATGGCTTCTCGGGATCCGGAAGCCGCAAAACGGGTGCAGTAGTAAAGGCCCGTTTTAAGGTGTTGAATGCGTTCTCCGTTTCCGCGGAGAGCGCCTTCAACTTCTTGGGCTTCCCCTTCAGCATGGTGGTGAGGGGCGTGGCTATGGAACTAAAGTTGCGAATAAAGCGCCTGTAGAAATTAGCAAACCCGAGAAAGCTCTGTAGCGCCTTTACTGACCGTGGCACCGGCCATTGTGTTACCGCCTTTACCTTAGCGATCTCCATCTCGACCCCCAGTGGCCCAATGCGGTAGCCGAGAAAGGCGATCTCCTTTTTATGGAACTCGCATTTCTCCGCCTTCGCATAGAGCCCGTGCGCGCGCAGCCGGCGAAGGACGGCGGTCACCTGAGCGACGTGCTCTGAATATGACCGCGAGTACACTAGAATATCATCCAGATATACTATCACATATCGGTTCAACATATCTCGAAACACGTCGTTCATGAACCCCTGAAACACCGCAGGCGCGTTTACCAGCCCATACGACATAACATTATATTGATAATGTCCCGATGAGGTGCTAAACGCGGTCTTCCACTCGTCGCCCTTACGCACACGAACGAGATTATATGCGCTGCGGAGATCGAGTTTTGTGAAGATGGAGGCGCCGCGGAGCTGGTCGATAGCGGCCGGAACCAGTGGCAGTGGGTGCTTGTATTTTATGGTTACAGCATTGAGTCCTCTATAATCTATGCATGGGCGAAGGCCCCCGCCTTTTTTCTCAATAAAAAAGAAACCAGCCGAGGCGGGTGACGTGGATCTGCTAATGAGCCCCTGCCGGAGAGCCTCGTCCACGTATTCCTCCATTGCCCTGGTCTCGTCCAGCGACAGCGGATAAATACGTGCATAAGGCGGTGCCTTCCCCGGCAGGAGCTCAATGGCACAATCCCACGGACGGTGGGGAGGAAGTCTCGCTGCTGCCCTAACACTAAACACATCGTGAAACTTCGCATACACTGGGGGCACACTAGTGGATACCTGGCAGGTCGGGCTTTCTATGGTTGTAGTTTGGACCACCAACGTGGGTGGTGTGCATGTTTGCGCGCATCGGGGGGACCATGAGAGGATGCGAGGCTTGGCCCAATTGAATTTCGGGTTATGAAGGCTGAGCCAAGGGAGGCCCAGTACGACGGAAGGATCAGCCTGGGAGATTACATAAAACTGTATTTCTTCAGAGTGATCGGGGAAAGTTAACCGAAGGGGCGCAGACATGGTTTTTAACGGCGAGTGTTTTAACGTGTTGCCATCCAGTGCTTTGATGGTTATCGGATGCGGAAGCTTCGACACGGGAGCTCGCAGCGCGGAAAGCAGAGATGCAGAGATGAGATTGCCGGCCAATCCCGAATCTATTAAAGGAGAAACAGACAAGGTAGTGTTATTAAAGGTTATGGTAGCAGGTAAACAAAAAGGTGAAGGGGTGCGCAGTGGTGTGCTCTCAGTTACATTCAGGGATGGGCAGGAACTGATTTTGTGCCCATCTCGCCCACAGTACAGGCACAGCCCCGCCTTCATTCTTCTGGCACGCTCCGCAGCGGTGAGATGTGACGCCCCGATCTCCATGTCGCTCGCCGGGGCTTCCTCCCGACCAGGTGGCAGCGGCTGGAGGGCAGGTCCCCTGCCGACAGGTTCAGATCGCCTCAAAGGGCGGGGTGGTGGCCGCCGCTGTTGCTGGCGCAGATGCTGGTCGAGTTTGATGGCGAGGGAGATGGTGTCCTCGAGACTGAGCTCAACATCCCGGCACGCCAGCTCCATCTGGATCTCCGAGTTGAGCCCATCTCGGAATCGGGCCAGCAGACTCCTGTCACACCACCCACTTTCCGCCGCGAGAACCTGAAACCGGACGGCGTAGTCGGACACGGGTCCCTGCCCTTCCCAGATGCCTTCAAGCACGCTGTGGTCAGGCCTCTTCTTAAAAAATCCAATCTTGATCCTACAGTATTTTCTAATTTTAGACCAGTATCTCATTTACCCTTTCTATCTAAGGTCTTAGAAAAAGTTGTCTGTATCCAATTGCAGTCCTTTCTAGAAAAAAATCATGTTCTTGAGAAATTCCAATCCGGTTTTAGAACTCGTCACAGCACTGAATCCGCTCTCCTGAAGGTACAGAATGATATCCTCCTATCCCTTGATTCCAAAAAACCTGTGCTGCTCGTGATGTTGGACCTCACTGCAGCCTTTGATACTGTTGACCACTCGACTCTCCTGACACGTCTGGCACAAGAAGTTGGCCTTCAAGGTCCTGTGCTACAATGGTTTAGGTCATATTTAACAAATAGGACTTTCTCAGTCATGATTGGTGATCTCTCTTCCTCCTCAGCCCCTTTGACCTCTGGTGTTCCACAGGGTTCCATTTTGGGCCCTGTTCTATTTTCCTTGTACATGCTGCCATTAGGGTCGATCATTTCAAAGCACAATGTTTCTTTTCATCTATATGCAGATGATTTACAAATCTACCTGCCAATTGTGCCAAATTCTTCTGAAGCACTTAAATCAATTCACAGTTGTCTGTATGACATCAAACTCTGGCTGTCACAAAACTATCTCTGTGTGAATGAGCGTAAAACAGAGTGTATTATGTTTGGGTCCCCAAACGCTTCTGGTTTTATCACTGCTGGTCTCGATTTTCCAGTTCCTAATTTGAGCCATGCAGTCAAAAATTTGGGGGTGACTTTAGACAGCAGTTTAAACTTTCAGACTCACATTGACTCGGTTGTCAGGGCAGGATTTTTTCATCTTCGCCTCCTTGCAAAGGTCAAACCCTTTTTGAACCAGAGCGACCTGGAGAAAGCCATTCATGCTTTTATTAGTTCGCGGCTAGACTATTGCAACGCACTTTATGTGGGAATCACTCAAGCTCGGTTACATCGTCTGCAACTTGTGCAGAATGCTGCGGCTCGTATGCTGACCAATAACCGAAAGAATGATCACATCACACCAATTTTGTATTCCCTTCACTGGCTTCCGGTACAGTTCCGGATTCAGTTTAAACTTTTGATGTTTGTTTTTAATGCGATTAATGGTCTGGCACCGTCCTACTTGTGTGAGACAATAAGCTCCTATCACCAAGGTAGAGCCTTACGTTCTGCAAACCAAAACCTGCTAGTGGTCCCTCGGTCAAGATACAAGCAATGGGGTGATCGCTCCTTTGCAGTCGCTGGCCCTAAACTCTGGAACACCATTCCACCAGAGTTACGCAAAATTAAGGACCTTCCTTTGTTTAAAGCACAACTAAAGACCCACTTATTTAGAATGGCTTTTAATATTTTATAATTTTATGCTTTTTATAATTTAGTTTTATTTATTTTTTTATTATTATTGTTATACTATAACTTCCATTTATAATGTTCATTTATTTATTTATAACTATAAATTTTTTATTGCGATTTTATTGTTATTTTTTAGTGCTGTGAAGCACTTTGGTTCAACTTTGGTTGCTGTAAAGTGCTATATAAATAAATGTTGATTGATTGATTGATTGATTGCCCTTGCCGGATCTTCAGCAGCTGCTGCTCACCTGATCGACCCTGGTCCGGGTGGTCAAAAACGGCGCGAAGCGCCTCGACGAATCGGTGATACCGCGTGACGGTAGGTCCCCCTGCACTCCATACGGCCGTGGCCCATTCCAGCGCTTGCCCGGTGAGGTGCTGAGTAAGGAAGCTCACCTTTTGCTGATCCGTCATATTTGGGAAATCGGTGAGGTACAACTCGCATGCCAGAAGAAATCGTTTACACCCGTCAGGGTCTCCCCCGTATCGTTCGGGAGGTGTTGGGCGAGGGGCTGCTGGCGGTGGCGGTCGTGGTGGAGATGCTGGTGGTGACCGAGCAGTAGCCAGTTGCGAAACGCTGCAGGCGAGGTCATGAACAGCCCGGGCTAGAGTTCCGATTTCCTGCTGCTGTTCGCGCAGGTACCAGTGAAACCGCACGTCATCAGGCAGGGACACTCCTGCTGCGTCCTGAAAGGTCCGTTCATCTGTCATGTTCCTCTGTGTGCAGAAAGGCGGACGCATACGCAGGAGAATGTTTCAAACTTGTTTTTATTAACTTAGATATTCTCTTGGAAAAAATCCTCTTTTTAACTCAAAGTCTCTCTCTTCGTAATTCGATTCTTTTTAAATAAGGAATACCAAACAAACACTAAACAGACTCTCCGTCTACCGCACACTCCCTGTGTGGGTAGCCCCCCGGAGTCCCACTTGTCCCTCGGACGCGCGTCAGGTCCAAAACCAGCCTGAGGCGTTTTCCAGGCGCACTTTGCCGAGCACGACAGGTGCGCTTCCCGGTGTCCGGTGATCGGGATGAATTAGCGCTGTGAGGGAGAGATGACAGTAATCCTTTAGCGAGAAGAGGCACAGAACGGGACAAACACACAGACACACAACTGTGAACGGACGAGACACTACGGGCTCGACCGGCTTAAATAAGGACACAACAGGATAGGACACAGGTGTAGGTGTTCTTGTGATTAGGGAGACATACCAACGTTGACACACTAGGTGGGGACAAAGTGTCGGCTCAATAATCCGGAGACCCAGATCTTATTTCCCCGGGCCGCGGTGGTACCGATGTTACATTAATGGCGCATAATATCTGGAACAAATATCTGTCCATACGGATCAGTATTTCTTTAGTCATTTAATCATACATAACGTCCCACATCAAAGATCTGATGGAGCATTAATCACTTATCACAATGGTGAATAGATGCAGCAGCAGAGACAGATTTAATCCCCATAAACATTCACACTTGAAAACAAAACTAACAGAACTAAACAGTTCTAGAGTGTTAGTGCCTGTTATCACAGGACAGGAATCACCTACAGGATACTACTGTATTTTTACTGCTCATATTTTTTACCCTAGTTTCATTTGGTTTTATGCGATTTCATGTGTTATTTGTGTGTGCGTGTAGTGTGTGTGTGTGTGTGTGTGTGTGTGTGTGTGTGTGTGTTTTATTCCTGCTTTTTCTGGGAACAGGGCTACAGCAAAGTAACCTGAGAGTGCTGTCACGTTCTGTCACTTTCTGTTCAGGTATTTTGAGTTTGATTATTGTCTCTGTAGTTCCAAGATTTTCAGTTGCTTTGTCAAGTGTTCATATGTCAAGATTCCTGTTCCTGAGTTGTGTTGTTAAGGAAAAAATGGCAAAATAAAAAAAAAACTTTTCCATGGTATTTATTTATTTATTTATTCATTTTTTTGGATATAGGTATGTTTGGGACACATTATTCAATCACTTATTCACTATTTTCACATAATGTATTCATAATTCTTTTAGGTCTTGTATAAATACTTTAGCATTGTCTTTGTTTTATGTTATTTATAACATATTTTTCAGTTTATGAGAGACATAAAAGAGATGAATAAAAAATACTTTGGTTGATTTTAATCCAGAATACAGCACAAGAGTTAGTGTTGTTCAGATGGGCTTTATAAAGGTGGCCAGCAGAGGGCAATATAATGTCACAACTGAACTCCTTATGAGCGGCCTAGTTAAGGGCGAGCTAATGAAACCTCAGAGAACTCCAACATACACAAATACACACACAAAGTATGAAAAGTGACAATGCCTGCAAAGGATTCTGAAGCAAAGTGGGTATTATTTTAATCATTTTGGCTTCCTTGTGTGTGTGTGTGTGTGTGTGTGTGTGTGTGTGTGTGTGTGTGTGTGTGTGTGTGTGCGCGTGCGTGTGTGTGTGTGTGTGTGTGTTAATGATGCTGAATTCCTCTCTAATGATGTGCACTGACATTGACCTCATCTTCCTATTGCTCCTTTTGCTGGGAAAACAGTGGAAAAGTGTCAGCTCTGGAATAAGGACATGGAAGAAATTCTACACCAGTGATGTGGCTGCTGATTCAGAAGGAGTGTGTGAAGTTTAGCATCATTGTGTGTGTGTGTGCTGAGTATCAATACCACTCATTACATACCAGCTGTATGTGTGTTGCCAAAACTCTTATCCCAGTTTAAAGCTTGACATTACAGAGCGAGTAGAAGTGCAGTAAAAAGATGCCGCCTATGTAAGGAACCTCTTCATGAATTATGAATCATGAATTATGAATCATGAATCATATTATCACAAATGATTCCTCAAAGCACATTTTTTCACTTCTTTAATAAGAACTTTATTTCCTACATATAATTTAAATAGAATACAATATTGAAAATTAAATAAAATAAATAAATAAAAAGAATATTTAGCTTGGAAGCAAGTAACAAAAGTTGGTAATGCATCCTGAAAGTATCTCACTTATCACTTTGTTTGTCTAACCTGATTGAAAAACAGTTATATAGCATATAAATCACACATCTATTATCACAGGTATTTATTTTGTGTTTTCTAAAGCCAATCATAAGTAATAGAGGTTCTGGTATGTTTATGTCTCCTTCTCAGATAGAACATGTTTATGTCTCAATCACTGAACATGTAATAACTTCACTTTGACTTAAAATCAGAATGTAAGCCTTTTCAGACAGTGGCGGAACATTTGACTTTGGATGAACTTACCAACAGACTGAAGAAGCTACTTGGATGGTAGTGAAACTCATTTCTACCTAACAAAAAAGTCTGGTTGCTCTCAAGGTTTCTTTCTTGTGCTATCTCAGTGATTTTTTTTCTCACCAGCATGACCTCTAACTTTCTCACAGATGATCTAAACTAAATTTATAAGCTGAATTGAATTAAACATCCCTGAATGTCTTATCTCTGTGACTGTGCAATTCATCAAAAAATGTCATCATAAGCTATTGATACAGTAGATAGATTATAGAAGGCATGATTTATTTGTCCCATGGCCAGTAACCCCACATGGAAAGAACCTATATGAGGATATATGCGCATATATGAAACCTATATGCAGTATATATGCATATATATGATAATATATATGCTGCATATATGCGTATATATGCCACATATAGGCAACATTGAGGTGCATATATGTGCATATACAGGCCATATAGGTCTCCTGTATTGCTTCTTTATATCCACATATAAGCCCTAGATGTACATACAAGATATGTCTCCTATGGCAGGATCTGGTCATTTTAGCTCATATCTCACTTTGGCAACTGTCATACATGATGCCTAGCTCATATTTTCTATGATCAAGGCAATAACTAAGAACTAATTTAAAAAATGCAAAAAACTTATGTGCGAACACATGAACTTGGTATCCTAATTGCCCACATACAGTATATGAGGATATATGCACATATATGAAACCTCAGTCTCTGTGAAAATCTTTTTGAAACACGTCACTAAAATTAACAGAAATTAGAAATATATCTATATATCTTAAAGTGTCTACTTTTAAATGATGCAAGTCACATTGAAAACAAATATTCTCAGTTTATATAATCCGTATGAAACCAAGGAGGAGGCACGGTGGTGTAGTGGTTAGCACTGTCGCCTTGCACCTCCAGGGTCTGGGTTCTGGGTTCGATTCCCCGGCCAGGATCTCTGTGTGCATGGAGTTTGCATGTTCTCCCCGTGCTTGGTGGGTTTCCTCCGGGTACACCGGTTTCCTCCCACAGTCCAAAGATATGCAGGTTAGGCTAATTGGCGTTCCTAAATTGCCCATAGTGTGTGATTGGGTGTGTGAGTGTGTGTATGTGTGTGTGCCCTGCGATGGATTGGCACCCTGTCCAGGGTGTACCCCGCCTAGTGCCCGAAGTCTCCTGGGATAGGCTCCAGGTCCCCCGTGACCCTGAACACAGGATTAAGCGGTATATTCAATTCAATTCAATTTTATTTATATAGCGCTTTTAACAATGGTCATTGTCTCAAAGCAGCTTCACAAAAAAAAAAAAATAATAATAATAATAATAATAATAATAAATTTGAAAAAATAATAATAATAAATTAAAATAATAATAATAATAATAATAGAAAAGAAAATAATTGGAAGTGTGAATGTGTGAGAAAAATGTGCAGATAATAATATTGAGACGAATGAATGAAATTTCTCTGATGAGCAAGCCAAGGGTGATGGCGACGGTGGCAAGGAAAAACTTCCTGAGATGGCATTAGGAAGAAACCTTGAGAGGAACCAGACTCAACAGGGAACCCATCCTCATTTGGGCGATAACAGATAACATCTTGTGTGTTGTGCAGGTGAAAATTCAATATGACAGAAATTATTTAAATTGACATGAAGACCAGTTCAGCATAGGGACGAGTCAGTAGGTGCAGAGGGCAGATGAGGTCTGGATCACTGGAAGCACAGGAGCAGCATGTGTAGCTCCAACCATCATAAAGCTGAATCCAGCTGGAGCTGCTCCTTCTCTGGATGCCTCAGGAACCTCGCAGGGTCGGCCTTTGTCTACTGAAGCTGGCACAATCTCCCGATGCCTCGGGATGGGTAGAGAAATACAGAACAGATGGGGAGAATTAGCGTAGTTGCCATTCGGGATAGGTGTACTGGAGTATGAGATTATGGGATGAGTTATGTGTATGCCAGATTAAAAAGATGCGTCTTGAGTCTACTTTTGAACTGAGAAACCGTGTCTGCTCCCCGAACACTGTCTGGAAGGCTATTCCAAAGCTTTGGAGCTAAATATGAAAAAGCCCTACCCCCTTTTGTAGATTTTGAAATTCTGGGAACTACCAGAAGTCCGGAGCTTTGTGATCTTAAGGCGCGTGGTGGATTGTAGCGCATCAGAAGACTGGTTAGGTATGTGGGAGCTAAACCATTTAAGGCCTTGTATGTAAGTAATATTATTTTGTAATTTATTCTAAACTGAACAGGTAGCCAGTGCAGGGGTGATAATATTGGGGTTATATGATCATATTTTCTGGATCTAGTGAGAACTTAGGGCAGCTGCATTTTGGATTAACTGAAGCTTGTTTATTGAGGATGCAGGACAACCACATAGTAATGCATTACAATAGTCCAGTCTGGAGGTCATGAATGCATGAACTAGTTTTTCTGCATCAGATACGGATAAGATGTTCCTAAGTTTAGCAATATTTCGAAGATGGAAAAAGGCTGTTTTTGTGATATTTGAAATGTGATTTTCAAAAGACAAGTTACTGTCTAATATTACGCCCAGGTCTTTTACTGCTGAGCTGGTAGTAACAGTACATCCTTCTAAGCGCAGGCTGAATTGTGAAAGCTGTTGTGTGCTGGTTTTTGGGCCAATAAGTAATATCTCTGTCTTATCTGAATTTAATAAAAGAAAGTTATTGGTCATCCAATCTTTTATGTCCTGGACACACTCAGTTAATCTAGACAACTTAGGTATTTCGTCTGGTTTAGTTGAGATATATAATTGGGTATCATCAGCATAACAATGGAAACTAATCCCATGTCTTCTAATGATGTTACCCAAGGGAAGCATGTATATTGATAACAACAGAGGTCCTAAAACTGACCCTTGTGGGACCCCATATTTCACTGGCATTACACCAGACGGTTCTCCATTTAGATCTACAAAATGGTAGCGATCAGACAGGTAAGATCGAAACCATTTTAATGCCTGTCCCTGAATACCTATATAAGTCAGGACTAGCAATGAGATGCAGCCTTGGTCTGAAGCTAAAAAGAAGTCGTTTGTAATCTTAACTAGTGCAGTTTATGTGCTATGATGGGGCCTGAAACCTGACTGAAATTCTTCAAGGATGTTGTTATCCTGCAAGAATGTGCATATTTGAGCTGATACTACTTTTTCTAGTATTTTTGATATGGACGGAAGGTTTGAAATCGGTCTGTAATTTGTTATTTCATTCGCGTCCAAATTAGATTTTTTAAGAAGCGGCTTAATAACTGCTAACTTGAAAGGTTTAGGGACGTGACCTAGATGTAATGAAGAATTCATAATGTTTAGAAGTGGCTCTCCAACCGTAAGCATCACTTCTTTTAAAAATCTTGTTGGGATTGGGTCTAACAGGCATGTTGTTGATTTAGCCGAGGTGATAAGTTTATACAGCTCTTCCTGTCCTATACCTGTAAAGCAGTGAAAATTTAAATGTGAAGCTATAGGCTGAATTGGATCGTGAGATACTATTAGAGGTTGAACTTCCATTATTTTCTTCCTGATATTATTGATTTTTTCATTAAAGAAGTCCATAAAGTCTTCACTTCTAAACTGTGATGGGATACTCTCTGCGGGCATCTTAGGTTTTGTTAGGCGAGCCACTGTACTAAATAAGAACCTGGGATTGTTTTGGTTTCGTGCTATCAGTTGGCTAAGATGCTCAGTCCTAGCAGTTTTTAGAGCCTGTCTATAGCTGCACATACTGTCTTTATACGCAATTCGAAAAACTTCTAATTTAGTTTTCCTCCATTTTCGCTCGAGGTTACGGGTTGCTCTCTTTAGGGCGCGAGTATGACTGTTGTACCACGGTGCAAGTGTTTTGTCTCTGACTTTTTTTAATCTGATGGGAGCAACAGTGTCTAATGTACTAGTAAAAATAGTGCCCATGCTGCTAGTCACTTCATCTAGATCATCTGCATTTAGGGGTCTAATAAGAAATTGGGACAGATCCAGCAGATTACTTGTGAATCTGTCTTTAGTAGTGGGATTCATATTTCTAACAGATTGATAACGTGGGGAGACACAGCTAATCTGTTCTACGGGTAGAGTATATGTCAGGAGGTGATGATCTGTGATATCATCACTTTGAGGTATGATCTCTATATTAGAGACATCTATACCATGGGATATAATTAAATCTAGCGTATGATTAAAGCGGTGAGTTGCTCCAATTATATTTTGTTTAACCCCAAAGGAATTTAGTAGATCCATAAATGTGAGTGCTAAAGCGTCGTTAGCATCATCTACATGAATGTTAAAGTCTCCTACTATCAACACTTTGTCAGAGTTAACCAATAGGTCTGATAGCAGATGTCCAAATTCTTTAAGAAAATCGCCATATGGCCCCGGGGGTCTGTACACAGTGGCCAGGGTAAAATATAGCAAGGGTTTATTACGTATTTTATTTAGTGCAACATTAATGATAAGCACTTCAAATGAATTAAACCTGGGCCTTATTTTCTAGGTAACAGTGAGTACATCATTGTAGATAGTGGCGACACCACCACCGCGACCAATTAGACGGGGCTCGTGCTTATAGAAATATCCTGACGGAGTAGATTCATTCAGAGCAAAATATTCATTTGGTTTAAGCCAGGTTTCGGTGAGACAGAGTGCGTCAAGGCAATAATCTGAGATAATTTCATTAACAATAAGTGCTTTAGGCGCAAGGGATCTAATGTTGAGTAGTCCAAACTTTAGAGGTGGATTTTGACTACTTACAGTATTTTGCCTTTTTCTGGTTTTATGGTTATCAGATTGTTTCGGGCAAATTTAACAAATTTATTCTTTTTTCTCAGTATTCGGGGAACAGACACAGTTTCTATAGGACAAGCTATGTGTGTGCGTCTATCACTACGGTGAGTTGTGATGTGGCTAATATGTTTGGAATCTACAGTATGACTTACCGCCACTCAGATCGTTCGTAGTGTCCTGGAGATGTTGTCAGAGAGGACCGCTGCTCCAGCTCTGCTAGGGTGTAGGCCATCGGTGTGATAGAGCCTAGGACGCTCCCAGAAAACATTCCAGTTATCAACAAAGCGTAATTTCTGTTGTCGACACCAAGATTGTAACCATTCATTAAAGGCAAATAATCTACTGAACTTCTCGATTCCTCGCTGAAATGTGGGAAGCAGGTCCAGATACGATGATCCTTGTCGTGGGTGTTGTGCTGCGGACCTTCTCGACCAGGCTCCTGAAGTCCTTCTTTAGGATCTCCGTCTGCCTCAGCCTGGTGTCGTTCGTGCCGGCATGAAGGACCACAGCTCCAATGTTCTTCCTCAGGGCAGCAGGCGCCTGTGCAGCAACATCAAGAACACGTGCACCAGGTAAACAGCGTGTGTGCACCTTACCTTTAGCCGTGGTAGCACGCACGTGACGAACGATGGAGTCTCCGATGACCAGGACGTCGTGTGCTGTCTCGCGGAGAGGAGCGAAGCGGTTTCGGGTCGAGATGTCGAAGACGGGTGGTGGCGGAGGGGGAGAGGTCCTCGCCCGGGGCTTGCCGTGCTTCTTCCGCCGCTGCTGTATCCAGGGTCCGTGGTATCCCGGCGCCGGGGTGTAGGAAAACTGGGCGGGCTGCATCCTTGGTGTGTTGGACCTGGGCAGAGAAACACGCGGGGTTGAGGTTGTCGGAGAGATTGTGTCACGCCAAGAATTTACCTGGGACAGGTGAGCGTCTGTCCGTGACGATTCCAGCGTGGCTTTCCGCTGCTGTAACCGGGCCAGCTTCACCTGTAGCTCACGGATCAGCTTCTCCACGGCCTCCAGCACCAAATCCACCGAGTGCAGCTCCAATGTCTCCTCACCTGCACTCAGAGGCAGAATCACAACCGACATGGTGTCTAAACACGGAAAATAATCGGTGTGAAGAAGCGTAAACAAACTTTACAAACAAACGTGATAGCCGGGCTAACGGGCTAGCGATGCTAATGCCGGCTAAAAGCTGTGTGCTGCAAAACAATTAAAACTTAACGATATAACACGCGTTTCGAGTAAATATATTATAAGATACTTATCCGTTTTATGTACACTCTTCGTAAGGGGAGGAAAAAGTTTAAAAATTGGTCAGTATGGCGGAGCTCGGAAAAAAGCAGCGTCTCAGCGTCCTCGTACAAGGGTTGCCAGATCCGTCAACTCTGATATAGAAAATTAATGAATGAAACCAAGGAGAGGCACAGAATTTTTGTCGCACTTTTTTTGTCGACACCGGCCTGATCAACACAAACACACACACAGAGAGACAGGCTTGAAAACACTCAGATTCAGTGAGTTTTCTGCACGTTTTGGAAGATGGCACGCGCTTACACATCCGAGGAAACTCTTCAGAATGTTCTGGAAAGTGGGAGGAGTTTAAATTTATCTCAGAAGAAGACTGTGACTCCAACGCCGAACAGGAGCATTTTGAACAGAGAATAGACCCATGCTACACTGGGTAAGTTATTAAGTCTTATATAACTCTTATTCTGATAATATTAAACTAATATTAGTAAATATTTTCCTCACTACAGCTAGCTCTTGTCAGCTTGTGTGACACATTGGCTTTCAATACCATTTATATAGTTTAGGTAAATCATGCTAACATGCTGCCTCATGTAGCACAAACATGATATTTCCCGGTGGCTAAGCTAATGCCTTATGGAGTTTACAGATGTTTATAAATGTTCTAATGTATTTCACCTTGTTTTGGATAGCTTTAGATTATAGTTGCTAATATGTATTTGGCTCCGTTTTGGTTAGCTTATAACACTGCTATCAGTAATGTTATTTAGCACAAACAAGCTAGTTCCAGGTGGCTAAAATACTGCCTTATGTAGCTAAGTGATGCTTATGAATATTTCTGTGGTGTAAATGTATATAATCCCTTTTGTTTAGCATGTATTTACAAATGCCTGATAAGATGTAATTGTTTAGAATGTGTTCAATATGTGTGTAATGTCCAATGGATGGTGTTTGCTAATGTCTCAGTTGTAAATGTTTGAGATCCACTACATGCTCTGTTGTCCATCAACAGATATTTGCCCAGCCTATTGCCCATCAAAAATACAGAGGGGCACAAAAATGTATACACACTTTCACAATTGTTATCTATGGCCTTTTTTAAAACTCAAATTGAATTATGGCTGCAGTGTGTAGTATTATCTATCACCATCATTGATGCTGTCATGTGACCTACAGAAGAGTGGTGTATATTTTTCATGTTGAAGTGTGGATACATTTTTTGGTCCTCTCTGTATATATTGTGCATCCATATTAATTGCACATCCATTTACTCTGAACAGTATAGGCTAACTTTTTTATTTATTTGTTTTTAGGAATGTGTCTGCATCACTCTTGCCTTCACCAGCCCCTCACATCAGGACACGCAAGCTCCGTTCAGATGGACCTCTTGCATTTGTGAAGTGGATGGACACACGAGAAGTATCTACCTGTTCTACCATCCATTCTGCTTATACAGTAGACGCGGTGAAGATGAGGGTGAAATTACAAGGTACATGGACTACAAAGACATTTCCATGTCCTGTGACTGCGTACAACCAGCACATGGGGAGTTGATCACTCTGATCAGCTATTACAATACTATACTACACAGCACAAAACAATGAAGTCGTACAGAAATATTTCTCTACACTGCTTGGACATTGCTCCCACCAATGCTTACCCTGCATGTATGTTTTGTACAGTTTTTTTTTTATCTTGCACTGTTTTACTCTGAATGTCCGTCTTTTTTCAGTTTTTATTTTGTACTGTTCCTGTTGCAGTTTTACCCTGCATGTATCTTTATCATTAATCTGCATTTATACATAAAATCCTATTAACTATTGGGAAACTAAACATAAGAATCAGTATGAAACGTTTCTAAAAGTTGCCAATAAATTAATATTGTGATGTGAAATAATTTTTCAGATTGAAGTTATAAAGGGCTCTGGGGTGTTTTGCCAGGCAGAAGCATGGAGAGCAGCCCGCCTTGCCACCTCTGCTACTGCCATGGTACGGAATCTGCTGCTGGGCACCTTCGACTTGGAGACTTGACCAAATTAAAAAGGTAGCCATTATTGGTGAGTAAATGCATAATGCGTTGAAAAGGGAAAACAAAACATTTCAGACTTTATAAGTTCAACACTTTAACCATAGCCTACTTGTATCAATGTTTATTAGCCATCAATGTGCCCTGCATAAGGTAGGGCACCCATTATTGTTACTGTATCTGCTTGGAACCTATAATACTAATTCATTTAGTACTTTCCTCTTCTAAAGCCACATTTCTGGGGTATTGCGCTGTAAGGTGTGTAGTCCTCTATTTTGTAGAACATATAGTGTTGCAAATAACCTCGTGGCACTAATTGTTGTCGTCTGAAGTTTTAATTAAATAATCATTTATTATTATTATACTGTCTTATTATTTTTGTCTTCTCTAGATGCTACATTGAAGAAGTGGCCGGCAGCCACCCGAAGGCAGATAGATGTGCCTATCAATTCAAAGCTCACGGAGCTGGGAAGATCCACAAAATATTTTTTTTTCTTCCTGTTCAGTTTTTTGTCATGTTTTTGTTCTTATACTAGTTGATTTTTCTTAAGAAAATAAAAATAATAAAATTTCTACATTTTGGGCTTTCATTTATGTTGTCTAGCAGCTATGGATTTTAATAATTTTACTAATCTAAGTAAACATATAGGTGCATATATGCACACATGTATACATGCATATATGTACCTATATATGTACATATAATATAGGAAAACGGCCAATTTTATATATGTCTATATAGGTACATATATACACGCATATATGTACGCATACTGTATATTTTATATATACATACTGTATATGTTTATATAGGTTATTTCCGTGTGGGACGATTGCCCCGACTACACCACCTCCCCCACTGGCCAGCCTTCACATTATTATTATTCATACTCAGTGACCCAGACGATGACAGTATGCACCTAGTTGTTTTGAAAGCTACAATTAAACACAAACAGAAAAAATTAGGAAGTTAACCTTTGTACTATGCCTGATATTATTTATATTTTTGGAAAAATGTCAAAAGCGATGTGCCCGAGTGCCTTCCTACTGTATCAACGCTGTGAAGGTCAGAGAATGAGAACGGAGATTTATTTGATCGTCTTCCTCTAACCAGCCAAATACATTAGTCATTTTGGTATGCAGTAGGTTCCATGATCATCCGCCTCATGCTAACCCCTATGTCTAACAAAGGCAAAGAACTTTAGTGGTGTCAGATATTTACAAACTTTTATAGTCAGAATTAATACTGTGGAAGCCACTGGAGTTTGATGAAATCTGAAATATTTCAAGATTTTCTTTTGCACCTACATACAGTAGTGTAGTGTAGAAGTAGATGATTATTTTTCCACCTCTATTTTCCATTACCATTTTTCTCGATTGCTTAAACACATTTCTTGAAACTATGCCTCGTAATCTCAAAACAGTAAACACAAATCCATAACGTCTCACCCAATTTCACAAACATTGTATCTTCAGGCCAAAATGAAGCTCTACACTCAAAACCATTCACTCTTGCTGAAAAACTAAACTTTGCCCACAGACATCACACACAAGGCCTCAAAACACACACACTGCAACATAGTCTTACACATTGGTGCAATAAATTGAAAACAATATTTTGTCACGTACTGTCCGGTTACGGGGGTGTGTCCGTGGCATGAATGCAGGAGGTGAGCTGGCGGTTCAAGAATCAGTTTTATTTACTTGAAATAGAAACAAAAGACAATAAGCTCTTTTCTTCGAGCACTTACGATTCCTTTTACTTTAAACACAACTAACACAACCCATAAACACAATAACAAAAGCTAGACGGCTTACTAAGCTTCAGTCAGGCTATTTATACCAAATTAACTTAATAATCTTCCTCGGTTCAGGTGAACGCCTACGTCACCTGACCGAGGTGTAACCTGGGAACTGAGGTTTTTAACATAACAAAACTTAGACTACAAATACAAAACTAATAATAAAACACAAACCAAACTGGCGTTTTTGGCGCCCTCTAGGGGTTGACCCTTACATATTTCCAAAACTGGCAAGTTATTTTTCTTGTGGTTCTTCCCCATAACCTTTTCAGATGAACACAAAAGATGCAAACAATGTACAGTATATACAGTGGCACATTTTTATTCATGTACAATACAGTACAACACACCAAAAACATTATTCCACCTCAGCATCCTGTCTTTGGTCTGAGTCCAGCCAGAGAATCTCATCCACATCACAGGCTATAGTGGGGGTAAAATCCTCTCGCATGCCTGAACCACCCCTGGCATGCATCTACTGATATGTCTAGACAGGCTTCTTCCATGGCCTGGAGGAGGTGAACACGGACAGAAGGTTCTTGGTCATACACTTTCCACTGCAATGCCGAAAAGAACTTCTCCATCAAGTTTAGAAAGGGAGAGAATGCGGTCCCCCATGTTTAGGGAACACAGAGTTAACTAAACAAAGAGCTAAACCAAACACAGAGTTAACTAAACAAAGAGCTAGACTAGACACAGAGCTAAACGAAACACAGAGCTAGACGAAACACAGAGTTAAACTAAACACAGAGTTAAACTAAACGCAGAGTTGACTAAACAAAGAGCTAGACTAACACAGAGCTGAACCAAACACAGAATAACACACACTAAGAGCAAGGGGAAATGACATGACACCAAGAACAGAAACAGACACCCACTTAACATCACACTTAACACATAGTATCAAAACAGATGCCCGACCCAGAACAACGGAAACAAAAGGATATTTATCCAGGAACTGATTAGGCTGCTAACCTCGATCAGGTGTGCTCCCATTTCCTGACAGAGGTGCACTCTGGGTTACGGAGTTCAAAAACCAAACTAAAACATAACGGAAAACAAAATGGAGTCCTTGAGTATGGCGCCATCTGGTGTTCAACCGTGACAGCATAGAGTTTAATGATCTTTAATTTTGACATTTAAACCTTATGTTATGTAAATCAACATTTTTGTTTTTAACAATAATTGCAGATGGCAAGTTGACAGTGTGTGTGTATATATATATATATATATATATATATATATATATATATATATATATATATATATATACAACTAATCGATAATTATCGATAACGGCATTCGTTGACAACGAATTTCATTATCGATAATTAGCGATTAGTTGTTGCAGCCCTACATAGGAGTTAAAGGATCTGCTGACGACTCAGTGCCAGATACCACACATACCTTCAGAGGGCTAGTGGAGTCCAGGTTTCGATTGGTCAGAGCTGTTTTGGTGGCTTTCTTGTTGGCACAAGGGGGTGCTACACTAAATTAGGCAGGTGGGTATAGTGTAATGGCCAAGTGTTTGAACATTTGGTTCCCAAAACCTGAATATTCCAGGGTTTGTAAAATATAGTGGTGTGAAAAACTATTTGCCCCTTCCTGATTTCTTATTCTTTTGCGTGTTTGTCATACTTAAATGTTTCTGCTCATCGAAAACCGTTAACTATTAGTCAAAGATAACATAATTGAACACAAAATGCAGTTTTTAAATGAAGGTTTACGTTATTAAGGGAGAAAAAAACTCCAAATCTACATGGCCCTGTGTGAAAAAGTGATTGCCCCCCTTGTTAAAAAATAACTTAACTATGGTTTATCACACCTGAGTTCAATTTCTGTAGTCACCCCCAGGCCTGATTACTGCCACACCTGTTTCAATCAAGAAATCACTTAAATAGGAGCTACCTGACACAGAGAAGTAGACCAAAAGCACCTCAAAAGCTAGACATCATGCCAAGATCCAAAGAAATTCAGGAACAAATGAGAACAAAAGTAATTGAGATCTATCAGTCTGGTAAAGGTTATAAAGCCATTTCTAAAGCTTTGGGACTCCAGCGAACCACAGTGAGAGCCATTATCCACAAATGGCAAAAACATGGAACAGTGGTGAACCTTCCCAGGAGTGGCCGGCCGACCAAAATTACCCCAAGAGCGTAGAGACAACTCATCCGAGAGGCCACAAAAGACCCCAGGACAACATCTAAAGAACTGCAGGCCTCACTTGCCTCAATTAAGGTCAGTGTTCACGACTCCACCATAAGAAAGAGACTGGGCAAAAACGGCCTGCATGGCAGATTTCCAAGGCGCAAACCACTTTTAAGCAAAAAGAAGATTAAGGCTCGTCTCAATTTTGCTAAAAAAAACATCTCAATGATTGCCAAGACTTTTGGGAAAATACCTTGTGAACCGACGAGACAAAAGTTTAACTTTTTGGAAGGTGCGTGTCCCGTTACATCTGGCGTAAAAGTAACACAGCATTTCAGAAAAAGAACATCATACCAACAGTAAAATATGGTGGTGGTAGTGTGATGGTCTGGGGTTGTTTTGCTGCTTCAGGACCTGGAAGGCTTGCTGTGATAGATGGAACCATGAATTCTACTGTCTACCAAAAATCCTGAAGGAGAATGTCCGGCCATCTGTTCATCAACTCAAGCTGAAGCGATCTTGGGTGCTGCAGCAGGACAATGACCCAAAACACACCAGCAAATCCACCTCTGAATGGCTGAAGAAAAACAAAATGAAGACTTTGGAGTGGCCTAGTCAAAGTCCTGACCTGAATCCTATTGAGATGTTGTGGCATGGCCTTAAAAAGGCGGTTCATGCTAGAAAACCCTCAAATAAAACTGAATTACAACAATTCTGCAAAGATGAGTGGGCCAAAATTCCTCCAGAGCGCTGTAAAAGACTCGTTGCAAGTTATCGCAAACTCTTGATTGCAGTTATTGCTGCTAAGGGTGGCCCAACCAGTTATTAGGTTCAGGGGGCAATTACTTTTTCACGCAGGGCCATGTAGGTTTCGATTTTTTTTCTCCCTAAATAATAAAACCCCTCATTTAAAAACTGCATTTTGTGTTTACTTGTGTTATCTTTGACTAATAGTTAAATGTGTTTGATGATCAGAAACATTTTGTGTGACAAACATGCAAAAGAATAAGAAATCAGGAGGGGGGGCAAATAGTTTTTCACACCACTGTAGGTTAATGATGATAAAGATGAAATTCAAGACATTATATATTTACAATTTATATAGAATGAGTAATTATTTAAAAAGGTAATGTAAAGAATTTCATTTGTACTAAACATAGCTAAAGAACACACACACAGATTAGATTTTTTTAGTTCATGTGATTTAAGTATTTTCCTAATTAATTGTAGCAGTCTCTCTCTCTCTCTCTCCTGTCTCTCTCAGGCAGCAGTCTCATAACTCATAAACTCTGTATATGGAAAAACGCTATGTTGCTATGGCAACATGATTTGGGGTATTCAGCAGCTCCAGAACAGAGTCAAGTTGATATTTATAGTTCACCACAAATACACATACACTATGAATTAATTGTTTTTATTATATTAAAATCTATATTTATGTGTGTAGGTGTGTGTGTGTGTGTGTGTGTGTGTGTGTGTGTGAGAACCACAGGCAGATGTGCGTTAAACACATCACTGAAACACATACACACACAATTTCAAATGAAAACAGCTGCTGGTGAAGACTCATCCCCAAGACCACCCGTCACCGTAACACAGTGTGTGTGTGTGTGTGTACTTTGTGGACTCCTGACCATGTGCTATGTGCTGTTTAACATATCTGAAAGTCAGTGCCCTGACAGCCAGCAGACACACACACACACAAACATGCCGCGTGGCGCGGGCCGAGGTGCGCGTGCCACACGCTGAATGAGAATCTCAGTGACGCGCTCGCGCATACAGGGGGAGAGAGCGCGCTACAACCAGGAGATTTACAGCCTAGATACGGAGATATTTATAATACTGCACACACACACACACACACACACATGACTGAGTGTGTAGGTGTGTGTGTGTGTGAGAGAGAGAGCGAGAGAGTGTGTAGGTGAGTGTGTGTGTGTGTGTGTGTGTGTGAGAGAGAGAGAATGTGTGTGTGTGTAGGTGTGTGTGTGATAAGTTTAGTGTGTAGGTGTGTGTGTGTGATGAGTTTAGTGTGTGTGTGTGTGTGATGAGTTTAGTGCGTGTGTGTGTGTGATGAGTTTAGTGTGTGTGTGTGTGATGAGTTTAGTGTGTGTGTGTGATGAGTTTAGTGTAGGTGTGTGTGTGATGAGTTTAGTGTGTGTGTGTGTGTGTGTGTGTGTGTGTGTGATGAGTTTAGTGTGTGTGTGTAGGTGTGTGTGATGAGTTTAGTGTGTGTGTGCAGTGGCGGTTTTAGTCAGGGGTGAAGTGGGAAGCTGCCCAGGGCGGCATTTTTTGATGTCACGTGGGGGCGGCACAGGAACCAGGAGTAAATAATAGTAATCTGTGCCGCTAAGCGGTTTTCTATTATCTGTGATACCTGCACCCGCCCGCCGGGTACAGTTCACCTCTCCCAAATGAAGTGGACAAGAAGGGGGCTAAATCATGTCTATCTGACTTTCTTACAAATAACGTACATTTCATTAAAAATATTATAAACACACACCAGTAATTTGCACTTTTTTTTTCATTTATTTAATTGTGTGAAATGGCAAATAAAAATAGATAATAAAAACGATGATGATGTGGAGGTGAATTGGTTTAGTCTTGACTTCTGGTCGTGAGTGACAGCGTTGGGGGAAATCTGTTGATTGTCGAATCGTTGATTATAAAGTATAAACACAGCGATGGAGAGAAAAAGGCCAAAGCTGTCAGGGGCCCAATTTAGAAAAAGAAGAAAAGAAGATGAGGAGAAACGGGCAAAATATAAATGTATATAACAATGTTCTCTCTGTATGATTAAGTTATTCATGTCATTATGTTAATTAGTGGCCTCCCCTGTCATCAAAAACCATGAGCCTCTTTGAGCTTATCACTTTTCTGCACGATAAGGATCTATCTTAGATCTACCCCAACTTTTGGACTGCTCTCAGGATTGCACTTACATTGCCAGTGACTGTAGCTCAAGCAGAGAGGAGCTTTTCCAAACTCAGGTTAATCAAGACATACCTGAGGTCAACCATGTCTCAGGAACGGCTCACTGGCCTCGCTGTCATAAGCAGAAATCATGCAATAGGGGAGCAGATCTCATATGAGGCCATTATTGATGACTTTACATCTAGAAAGGCCAGAAAAGTCAGATTTTAGTTTCAGTTTGTGGTTTCTGTTCTGCAGTAAATAAGTTATTTTTCTTTAGTGTGATTTGTTCTATATTAATTCTATATTTATATAATATTTGTTTGTAAACAGTATATTTATTTAAGTTATGAGTAGTTTAATAAAACGTGTGGTGTGTACAAAATGTTTATTTTTTTTCTTTGGGGGGGGGGGGGGGGGGGCTGGAGGGAGTCTCGCCCAGGGAGCAATTCAGTGTAGAACCGCCACTGTGTGTGTGTGTGGGAGAGAGAGAGAGAGAGAGTGAGTGTGTGTGTGTGAGTGATGAGTTTAGTGTGTGTGTGTAGGTGTGTGTGTGTGTGCGCGCGCCGGATTGGCTTTCACATGGCAGTGCAAGGTTGG
The DNA here is from genome assembly GCA_030522415.1 of Channallabes apus. Lineage (NCBI taxonomy): Eukaryota > Metazoa > Chordata > Actinopteri > Siluriformes > Clariidae > Channallabes > Channallabes apus. The sequence goes on from CM060104.1 coordinate 24,616,620, forward strand.
GAGTGTGCACGAGCGCTGAAAGGGTTACTGTTTCTGCGAGCTCGCGCTCTATTCTGCGTGTGCCAGAGAGAGCGGCCGAGTGGCGCCGGCATGTCAAGCGCGCGCACACTCTCTCTCTCACACACACACACACACACACACATTTAGAGACAGAGAGTCCAAAACGCTCGAGACATCATCAAGAAAAGGAGCTGACAGAAAGGAGAACAACAAGCTCTTGCACGCAGCCGTGCACACACACACACACACAGAGCTTGTTTATATATAATAAACTGTCTTCGTGCTTAACACGTAAATGACAGCTACTTAGCTGAGACAGGGAGGAATATGAAGCGCGGTTCTGGCATGCCGTGACGCGCGAGCGCAGAGAGTCGCCTTACCTCACTGCTCTAACCTCTCTCTCTCTATGTCTGTCTCTCTCTCTCTATGTCTCTCTCTGTCTCTATTCAATTCAGTTTTATTTGTATAGCGCGTTTAACAATTGACATTGTCTCAAAACAGCTTTACAAAATCAAAAGAATTATTTAAGTTTGTATGGAATGTGAATGTGTATGAATCAAAATGTTCAGATAGTCCCTGGTGAGCAAGCCGAGGGCGACAGTGGCAAGGAAAAACTCCCTGAGATGGTAATAGGAAGAAACCTTGAGAGGAACCAGACTCAACTGGGAACCCATCCTCATCTGGGTGAAACAGATAACAGGAAATTATCTGCATTTATACAGTGTGTTAGGTGGCAGCAGGTCAGCTATAATACTGTAGTTGATGTTAATTGATGTTAAAATGGAGTCCAGTAGTTATTGGAGACTCAGGTAGACTTGTAGAAAGTTCCAGTCCTGAACTATCGAATTGTCAAGTCCTCAGAGAAACAGCTGCCAACACCAGTCGAGGCCAGAACCATCTTCTAAGTAGATAGAATCATCCCCAGACACCAGACGCATCCCAAAGAGACACACGGGGCATCCATGCGACGAGACCTCCAACCAGAAACGGGGCACCAGGATGGATCAGACAGGTCCGGAGGGCAGAGGGAGTCTGGATCACTGGCAGCTCAGGAACGACATGTGTAGCTCAACAGAAGAGAGAGAGAAAGAGTGAAAGGGGGAGAGAGGAAAGAGAAAGAGGGGAGAAAGAGAAGAGGAGGAGAGACGGCAGTTAGGTATGGTCACAGTCACAATGTCTAATGTGAATGTATATTTACTGTAGAGTGCAAGCAGGGACTCCGGCAGGACTAACTATGACAGCATAACTAAAAGGGAGAGCCAGAAGGAAACACAAACATGAGGGGTTCCTGAAGTGTAAAGCAAACAATCACCTCACCGTCAACAAACCTGAGTGATCAAATGAGAGTGAGGAAGACAGCATCTAAACATACCAGTTCACCATAATACTCTACGTCCATGAGTCCCCCAGATCTGCTCCTTTACCTTATGGCAAATCTATTTATAAAAATGCTTGGCTAAATAAATAGGTTTTTAGCCTAGACTTAAACACTGAGACTGTGTCTGAGTCCCGAACACTATTTGGAAGACTATTCCATAATTTTGGGGCTTTGTAAGAAAAAGCTCCGCCCCCAGCTGTAGTTTTCATAATACGCGGTACTGACAAGCAGCCTGCATCCTTTGACCGAAGTAGGCGTCGCGGATCGTAAGACACCAGCAGTTCGCTCAGATACTGCGGCGCGAGACCATTTAATGCTTTATATGTCAAGAGTAGTATTTTAAAATCAATGCCGAAATTTCACAGGGAGCCAATGTGGTGAAGATAGGATAGGGGTGATGAGCTCATATCTTCTGGTTCTAGTGAGGACTCTCACTGCTGCATTCTGGACTAGCTGAAGCTTGTTTATGCACCTAACAGAACAACCAGACAGTAAGGCATTACAATAGTCCAACCTAGAAGTGATAAAAGCATGAACTAGTTTCTCTGCATCATTTAGCGATGATATATTTCTTATCTTGGCAATATTTCTGAGGTGAAAGAATGCTATCCTGGTGATATTATCTACATGAGCTTCAAATGAAAGGCTGGAATCTATAATCACGCCGAGGTCTTTTACTGTTGCACTTGATGGAACAGAAAGGCCATCTAAAGTTACGGTGTGATCTAAGATTTTACTTCTAGCTGTATGCGGTCCTATGACTAGAACTTCTGTCTTATCCGGATTAAGCAGAAGGAAGTTAACTATCATTCAATTTCTTATGTCCTGCACACATTGCTCAACTTTAGTAAGATGGTTTTTCTCATCAGGTTATGTTGAGACGTATAACTGTGTGTCGTCAGCATAACAATGGAAACTAATACCATGCTTACGGATTATATTGCCCAGAGGAGGCATGTAAAGGGAAAAAAGCAGTGGGCCTAAAACTGAACCCTGCGGAACGCCAAACTCCACTAGAGAACATGCAGAATAATCACCATTTAAGTCTACATACTGATAACGATCGGTCAAATAGGATCTGAGCCAGGAGAGGGCTGTACCCTTAATTCCTACTACATTTTCTAATCTGTGAAGAAGAATAGCATGATCAATGGTGTCAAAAGCTGCACTGAGGTCGAGTAATACAAGCATAGTTACACAACCCTGATCAGAGGCCAATAGAAGGTCATTTACTACTTTAACGAGTGCTGTTTCTGTGCTGTGATGAGGACTAAATCCTGACTGATACAGTTCATGTATGCCATTTCTATGTAGATATGAGCATAGCTGCTCCGCTACTATCTTTTCCAGAATCTTAGAGATAAAGGGAAGGTTTGATATTGGCCTGTAATTGGACAGCTGACAGGGGTCGAGGTCAGGTTTCTTAATTATTGGTTTGATAACTGCTAATTTAAAAGATTTTGGAACATACCAATGCTGAGTGAGGAATTAATTATTCTGAACAGCGGCTCTGTTATTACTGGTACTATCTGTTTAAGAAAATGTGTCGGTATAGGATCTAATATACAGGTTGATGAATTTGCAGAAGAGATGAGTGAAATTAGTTCATTCTCTTCCAGGGGAGTAAAGTATTCTAGGTTCTGATCTGACATGGCTAGGTTAACATCTGTATCAATTACATTGTTCGGTTTCAAAGCCTCAATTTTATGCCTGATATTTACAATTTTATTATTTAGAAAGTTCATGAAGTCCTCACTATTGCATGATGTTGTTGTGGAGATTTCTGTAGTGGTCTTAATTCTGGTTAATTTGGCTACGGTATTAAATCAAAATCTAGGATTATTTTTATTTACTTCTATAAGAGTGGAGAGATACGTTGATCTTGCTACACTAACAGCTTTCCTATAGTTCAGGATGCTCTCTTTCCATGCTATTTGAAATACTACCAATTTAGTTTGACGCCATTTACGCTCTAATTTCCGAGTGGTCTGTTTTAAAGTGCGCGTGTGATCGTTATACCAGGGAGCGAGTTTCTTATCTCTAATCATTTTTCTTTTAGCTGAAGCTACATTATCTAAGGTACAACGAAATGTCGACTCTAAATATTCAGTCGCCTGATCGAGTTCTGTGGGGTCAGACGGTGACCTAATCGAAGTTGGTAACTCTGGGAGATTACTGATAAAACTCTGTGTGGTAGTTGATGTGAATGTACGTTTAATACGGTAGCGCGGTGCTGTGCGTACATTATCACTGTGACACACTTGAATGGAGACAAGATAGTGATCTGAGATAATTTCAGACAGTGGAATTGTGAATACATTTCTTATACTTAATCCGAAAAATATTATTAAGCCTAACGTGTGACACGGAGTCGCTTTATGAGTGGGTCCTACTACACACTGATTTACGCCTACGGAGTCCAGTATGGACATAAATGCTGTTCTCAGAGGGTCTTCTGGATTCTCAAAATGAATGTTAAAATCTCCAGCAATTAACACTTTGTCTACAGAAACGACCAGGTCTGAGATGAAATCTGCAAATTCACTAAGAAATTCAGAATACGGCCCTGGAGGTCTGTAAATTATAATTAGTTGAATCGACTGAGCTGACTTAATATACTTAAATACACTTATGTTACTACAAAGAATTTCAAATGAGTTAAATTTGTGTCCGTGTTTTTGTACGATAGACAGATTATCATTATGAATGTCTATAGACATTATCTATGTCTCTCTCTCTCTACTGTATGTCTCTCTCTCTATGTCTCTCTCTGTCTCTCTCTCTCTAGTCTCTCTCTCTCTATGTCTCTCTCTGTCTCTCTCTCTCTCTAAAACTCTCTCTGACTCTTAAAGTCACCCCCCTGTCTGTCCCCGCAGCGAGGGTGGTCATCTCCAACGTGCCTCCCTTCATAAAGGATGAGGCAATAATGAGGGAGCTGGCCCGTTTCGGGACATTCGCTGGCCCCATGAGAGCCACATCCCGCTCAGTTGCAGAAGCCCCAACATGCGGCACCTCCTGTCCTTCCGCCGGCAAGTTTTAATGGTTTTAAACAACCGAGAGCAGACGCTAAATGTGAAATTTAGGTGTAAAGAGGGGAACAGCGGTTACACCGTCTTCGCCACCACGGAGCCGCTGCAGTGTTTCGAGTGCGGGGACGTCGGTCACAAGAGGCTGAGCTGTCCTCATGGAGCCGTGCACCCGGGGAGCTCGCGCGCCGACACGCCCGGGACACAGCGGCAGCAGCGCGAGGACAGCCGACGGGGGAGCACAGAGGAGTCCGGGCCTGCGGTGGGCCTCACCGACACACCCGAACTCCCACAGGTCAGTACTGAACACACCGGCAGCACTGAGACACACCCTGCGCTCGGCGCTGAACCAAACACCGGTACTACTGTACACAGCGCGAGCGCAGAACCTGATGCCGGTACAGTGTTCGGTGCTGATAGTGACCACACCCCCAACGTCCGCACCAAGACACAGCAGCCGCAGACCAGCGAACCACCACAGACACCTAAAGACATAAAACCGAGGAGAAAACGGGAGGAGACGTCCGAACCGACAAACAAACGGAAAACCCGCAGTCAGACCCAGAGCACCGACACACACACCTGCAGACATAGAGGAGCAGGTCAACCTGTTCCTACAACTGTCTAAAGCAGACAGAAAACATGTAGTAAAAACTTTAAAAGAACTGAAAAAAACTACCACAACAGGTAACAAAAAACAAACTGTTACTCATAAAGAAGAATAAAAAATGGACAACAACTGAAACTAAACCACAGATTGTAAATAAAACTGTAAATTAATGGACCAAAAAAAAAAAAAAGACTTGTTAATAGTAGGGGAAGTGAGGTGGGGGCTATAGTGGGTGTTCATAAAAAAAATAATAAAATGTAAATATGTAAATACTGTATGTGTGTGTATGCATGTTGACTGCGTTTGTGTGTCTGTGTACAGTAAGAATGTGTTTATGTGAGTGCGTGTGTATATAGACATATAAGAAAAAATTTAATGTAGGTTTATCTTTATTGTTATACAATAAAGTGTGTTAAAACCTCTCTCTCTCTCTATGTCTCTCTCGCTCTCTCTCTCTCTCTCTCACTCTCTCTCTCTCTCTCATTAACAGTCTAGTAGCATCACCGACAGTTTCACAGCCTTTATAGGATAACGCAGACTGGGGTCATGTCCCAATCCTGCCAGTGTGCACTACAGCGGTGTACTGTGTATAACTCTTATCTAGTCTGAAGTGAACAGAATAGTACAGCTACATACAGCATGCTCATGCTGCCACAGTCCATACTGTGAAAAGTGTGCTGTATACATATACTCTTTCCCCACACTCCCGTACATAATGTACTGTATCAAACACCAGTCGAAAAGAGAACGGGTACCGGGGATACAACCTCGCCGAGAGAGAGAGTGAACTTTGGGGATATGTTGTTAAATTTATGTTGTTTAAAAATGTATGTTGTCAGGTCAATCTGTCCTGTCTTGTCTCTGCTAGCCAGCTAACTAGGCCTCTTAGTTAGCTAGTTTAGTGTTTATGTTGTAAATTTATGTTGAATGTAGCACCTTGGTCCTGGAGGAACGTTGTTTCGTTCCACTGTGTACTAACTGTATATGGTTGAAGTGACAATAAAGCCAACTTGAACTTGAACTCACGAGAGAGAGAGCGTGCGCAGGTATAACAAATACAACCTCACCGAGAGAAACCGGGTATAGAGGATAGACCTCGCCAAGAGAGAGCGGATTTAGGGGATATAAATTCACAGAGAAACAGAGTATAAGTGATTCAAGAGAGAGCAGGTGAGGAGGATACAACCTCACTGAGAGGGAACGGCTTTAGTGAATGAACTCACAGAGAGAGATCGGGTATAGGGGGTAAAACCTGATTGAGAGAGAGAGAGAGAGAGAGGAGTTATACGGGATATGACCTTGTCAAGAGAGAGTGGATATACAGTAAGTGAAACAACCTCACACCTCACCACGAGAAAGCAGATATATATCCCTAGGTTATATACACTACCGTTCAAAAGTTTTAGATGACTTGCAAATTTTTTTGCTTTTGTTTAGTGATTTATTTTCTACATTCTACAACAATACTGTGGATTTCAAAACTATAAAATAACACATATGGAATTAGGTAATTACGTAACAACAAGAAAAACACCAGTTAGTTTTTATTGTAAGACACAGAGGTCGGCCTTTCTGTAATAGTCCCTGCAAGAACAGTATTGTCAAGTGCATTTGTAAAATCCGTCCAGCACCATAATGAAACTGTCTCTCATGAAGGCCGTCCCAGGAGGACGAGACCAAAACCTACCTCAGCTGCAGACGAGAAGTTCATTTAGAGTTATCAGCCTGAAAAATGACCAATTAACAGCAGCTCAGATTAGAGGCGTTATGAAGTCTTTACAGAGCAGAAGTAGCAGAAACATCTCAATATCAACTGTTCAAAGGAGATTCATGCAGTTTTTGGACGCCTTCAGCAAAACTTTACAATGTAGAAAGAAATAAACATCAGGAACCATCATGGAGTTAGAAAGTGTTCTAAAACTTTTGAACGGGAATGTGCGTGTGTATATATATATATATATATATATATATATATTTATATACAGGTCCTTCTCAAAAAATTTAGCATATTGTGTTAAAGTTCATTATTTTCTGTAATGTACTGATAAACATTAGACTTTCATATATTTTAGATTCATTACACATAAACTGAAGTAGTTCAAGCCTTTTATTGTTTTAATATTGATGATTGTGGCAAACAGCTTATGAAAACCCAAAATCCCTATCTCAAAAAATTAGCATATTTCATCCGACCAATAAAAGAACAGTGTTTTTAATACATAAAAAGTCAGTTCAGTTCTGCACTCAATACTTGGTCGGGAATCCTTTTGCAGATTCTTGTGTCTTGTGTCTCTCAACTTTCTCTTCACAATATCCCACAGATTCTCTATGGGGTTCAGGTCAGGAGAGTTGGCAGGCCAATTGAGCACAGTAATACCATGGTCAGTAAACCATTTACGAGTGGTTTTGGCACTGTGAGCAGGTGCCAGGTCGTGCTGAAAAATGAAATCTTCATCTCCATAAAGCTTTTCAGCAGATGGAAGCATGAAGTGCTCCAAAATCTCCTGATAGCTAGCTGCATTGACCCTGCCCTTGATAAAACACAGTGGACCAGCACCAGCAGCTGACATGGCACCCCAGACCATCACTGACTGTGGGTACTTGACACTGGACTTCAGGCATTTTGGCATTTCCCTCTCCCGAGTCTTCCTCCAGATTCTGGCACCTTGATTTCCCAATGACATGCAAAATTTGCAACCTGTAGCCCATTTCCTGCACACGCCTGTACACGGTGGCTCTGGATGTTTCTACTCCAGACTCAGTCCACTGCTTCCGCAGGTCCCCCAAGGTCTGGAATCGGTCCTTCTCCACAATCTTCCTCAGGGCCCGGTCACTTCTTCTCGTTGTGCAGCGTTTTCTGCCCACACTTTTTCCTTCCCACAGACTTCCCACTGAGGTGCCTTGATACAGCACTCTGGGAACAGCCTATTCGTTCAGAAATGTCTTTCTGTGTCTTACCCTCTTGCTTGAGGGTGTCAATAATGGCCTTCTGGACAGCAGTCAGGTCGGCAGTCTTACCCATGATTGCGGTTTTGAGTAATGAACCAGGCTGGGAGTTTTTAAAAGCCTCAGGAATCTTTTGCAGGTGTTTAGAGTTAATTAGTTGATTCAGATGATTAGGTTAATCGCTCGTTTAGAGAACCTTTTCATGATATGCTCATTTTTTTAGTTTTCATGAGCTGTATGCCACAATCATCAATATTAAAACAATAAAAGGCTTGAACTACTTCAGTTTGTGTGTAATGAATCTAAAATATATGAAAGTCTAATGTTTATCAGTACAATACAGAAAATAACAAACTTTATCACAATATGCTAATTTTTTTGAGAAGGACCTGTATATATATATATATATATATATATATATATATATAGACACTCCATGTTCCAAATTATTACGCAAATGATATCTTTCCCTGATTTTCATAATTAGTCAATGCAAATGACAGTCAGTATAATTTTCAAGTCATCAACCATTAGGGTATAAGTTGAATTTTATTGAACAAACCTCCCAATGATAACAATATATATATATATATATATATATATATATATATATTTTTTTTTTTTTTTACTGAAAATGCACTGTTCCAAATTATTATACACAACAGAGTTAAAACATTTTATAGGTTGTAAAGAACTGAAAATAGGCTTTTGTTGAATTTGCAGCATTATGAGGTCATATTTAAAGAAACCAAAAACTATTTCAATCAAAAACATCCTAACAGGTCATGTTACATCTTCACATTGGACCCCTTCTTTGATATCACCTTAAAAATTCTTGCATCCATTGAACTTTTCAATGTTCAATGGATGCAAAGTTTTTGGACAGTTTCTGCTTGAATTTCTTTGCAGGATGTCAGAATAACCTTCCAGAGCTGCTGTTTTGATGCGAACCGCCTCCCCCCCTCATAGATCTTTTGAGGATTCTCCAAAGGTTCTCAATGGGGTTGAGGTCAGGGGAGGATGGTGGCCACACCATGAGTTTCTCATCTTTTATGTCCATACCAGCCAATGACACAGAGGTATTCTTTGCAGCATGAGATGGTGCATTGTCGTGCATGAAGATGATTTTGCTACGGAAGCCACGGTTCTTCTTTTTGTACCATGGAAGAAAGTGGTCAGTCAATATACTTTGCAGAGGTCATTTTCACAGGGGCCTACCAGCTCTCTCCTCATGATTTCGGCCCAAAACATGACTCCGGCACCTCCTTGTTGACGTCGCAGCCTTGTTGGGACATGGTGGCCGTCCACCAACCATCCACTACTCCATCCATCTGGACCATCCAGGGTTGCACGACACTCATCAGTAAACAAGACTGTTTAAAAACTTGTCTTCATGTATGCCTGGACCCACTGCAACCGTTTCTGCTTGTGAGCATTGATTAGGGGTCGAATAGTAGGTTTATGCACAACTACAAGCCTTTAAAGGATCCAACACCTTGAGGTTCGCGGGATTCCAGAGGCACCAGCAGCTTCAAATACCTGTTTGCTGCTTTGTAATGGCATTTCAGCAGCTGCTCTCTTAATCTGATGAATTTGTCTTGCAGAAACCTTCTTCATTCTGCCTTTATCTGCACGAACCTGTCTGTGCTCTGAATCAGCCACAAATGTCTTCACAGTACGATGATCACGCTTAAGTTTTCATGAAATATCTAATGTTTTTATACCTTGTCCAAGGCATTGCACTATTTGACGCTTTTCGGCAGCAGAGATCCTTTTTCTTCCCCATATTGCTTGAAACCTGCGGCCTGTTTAATAATGTGGAACAACCTCCTTCACTACTTTTCCTTTAATTGGGCTCATCTGGGAAACTAATTATCACACGTGTCTGAGATTCATTTCAGTGATCCAAAGAGCCCTGAGACACGACACCATCCATGAGTTTAATTTAAACACTAAACATTTAATGTTTATGACACCTACATCCAATTTGCATAATAATTTGGATCGCGGTGTATATATAAACACAGTGGAACCTCGGGTTACGAGTAATGCAGTTTGCGAGTGTTCTGCAAGATGAGCAAGGATTTTTTTTTACTTGGAAAACAAGTCTTGGTTTATGAGAACCGAGTATCATGTATCATGCATGCGCTTCTTGTTTTAATACTGAGCGTCATGTGATCACAATTGAGCCAATGTTTTTTCTCTCTATTGTGCTGTGGAATTGTGGGTAATCGCCTCCCCTGCTGGGTCTTAGTGCTCGTCCCTTACTGGTATAATCAACATCCGTGCATGTGTGTACTGTTTACTATGACACTGTGACAACGTGTGTGCACGTAAAACTTCTTTTATTTTGTGTTTGTAGGCGTGGGTGTACAGCATATACTGTTTCTTATAACACACGAGTGTGCACGCGCATAAAGCAAAAGCAAGTCTCATTAGAGAGATTAAAGATCCATTTTCTCCTTTTCTGTTTCAGCCTGTCGTTAAGTTTGTGCGCACGCGTAATTTGACACCGTGCCCCTTCTCACACACACACACACACACACACACACAGACTCTCTCGCCTTTACATATATCCAGGACTGGAATTTCCAACACCCTATCTGAGCCTCCAATAACAAACTGGACTCCATAAACACGTCTCCTGTTGTACTGATCTTCCAGCCTCCTAACACACAGTATAACAAAGTATCTGTTATCCCCCAGATGAGGATGGGTTCCCTGGTGAGTCTGTTTCCTTTCAAGGTTTATTCCTACTGCCATCTCAGGGAGTTTTTCCCTTAGCAATATTGCCCTCAGCTTGTTCATCAGGGACAATACCGTACATTTCCAAAAAATTATTTTGAAAAGCTGTGTAAAGCTGCTTCGTGACAATGACAATGGGCGTGTCAGGGTAAGAAGAGAAGAGCATGAAGCAATGTTAATTTGATCAGTTGCTCAGGTCGAGGCTCTGCAATGTTATGTGGAAATAAAATGAAGTCAGCTGACCACCTGAATGTACTGAATCACCAGGTTATCATTTCTATGGAGGGTTTCTTCCCTGATGGCACGTGCCATATTCCAGGACTCAGAGTGTAAGAGAGAGGTTCTGGGAGTTCTGGAAATAGATAAAAGTTGTGGAATTGCATAAGGTTGGAGAAAAAATGACACGGTGAATTAAAACTAAAGGTGGTCCAGGCATTATCTATGTGTGTGATTTGTTTTTGAGCAAGCAGTGTACACAAATTGGTGGCACGGTGGCTTAGTGTAGGTCACCTTGCACCTACAGGGTCCAGGTTCAATTCCCACCTCTGTGTGCATGGAGTTTGCATGTTTTCCCTGTGCTTGCTGGGTTTCCTCCCGATGCTGCAGTTTCCTCCACCAGTCCAAACATATGCAGATTAGACTAATTGGCATTCCCAAATTGTAGTAGTGTGGGCATGAGTGTGTGCCCTGTGATGGATTGGCATCCTGTCCAAGGTGTCCCCTGCCTTGTGCCCTAAGTCTCCTGGGATAGGCTCCACCCAATTCCCCCCCCCACCCGTGACCCTGTATACAGAAAGAGTGGACACAAGACAATGGAATTTATATTAGTGCACTTGACAAGTATATAAACACTGTTGTGGTACACTCACAGCTATTCCATATATTTATCTGTTTGCATACTCCAGTAGTGTATCCATGCATGCTCTATATTCCTCATCATAGGAGTATGTAGTAGTACTAGTGCACGACACGATCATGTGACTACCCGGCAGCCAGGAGCCGCGTTACCTTTCAGTCTGGTAGAGCGGTATTTGTTTTCTCTCCTTCACTGAGTCATTTTTGGATGGAGCTCCTGCTCGGATTCTCTCTCTCCCTCGCTCTGTTATATTAAGCTCAGCTTCTTAATCTCTCCTCCTCACACTCGCTCCCTGCACTCTTTCAGCAGTGACAGTGTTTGAAAGTGACTGCGTCATTATTTTACTGTTAATGTCAACACCGCTGTGCATGCTCTAACTCTGTTTCCCCCACCGCTTCCCCAAACGCACACACACACAGACACACACGACTCTCACACACACAGATTACGTTCAGTTGCCCTACAGCCTGACGCCGCCGTGGAACAATGAATAACAGCCCCGCACTGGCGCTTACTCCACGTGCAGCCTCGTAAATCAAACGTGCACCCTCTGAGACACTCTGTTTTATACCTGTGCAACTTTCCCCACACACACACAGAGTCAACATGTTTTAAATGTAGACTGTACACGCTTTCAAACATTTGCACAAATATACCAATGAGATTTATGTAATGACACACATGAACACATTCATATCACTGTACCCATGGCATCTTTCCTAAATCACCCAGTACACTCTACATTATTGCACTACACACCTTGACTACTGAGCACAAAGTCCTCTGCTGAAACATCTGTGTGTTAAGAGCGCAGTAGAATTGAGTCGCAAGCTACGTTGTTTACTGTTCCTGAAAATGCCCCTGTGCATTTATGCAGAACTTATAAAAAGTCATTTAATCTGACCTTATCTTGTACTTTAGCTTTTGCATTATCATTAATTTTTTCAAAAATGTAAAAAAAAAAATACTTTGTCTTATTGGAAACAAATTGATATTTTACACGTTCTTTTACTTTAATTACTTTAATCAATTTAATTTGTACATGTGTGTGAGGAACATGCACAAACCTTTACATGTTACAGAGAAAATATTCTCAGAACCAGTCCTGCGAACAACTTGCCAACAAACCCCGACCCACTGTTATATCCAGCAACTTCAACTTCACACACACACACACACAAACATACAATATCAACTTAATCAGAAAGGTTTTATTGCTAAACTGTGTCTCCAAGGCATTATTGTATACACTGATAGCTTTGTGCTCTGGTTTTGCTTTACGTCGGTCTCTACACTCAACACAAATAACAACAATAAATAAGAACATGACACATTCTGTTTACTAAAATACTATTCCATTTTTTTTTCAAAAACAAAATACTTAATTCACACTTAAAATATAGAATTTCATCCTTAATGTTCGATTTTATAATCAATCTTGTTATTACTAATATACTTATTATTATTATTATTATTACTGATTATGACTATGATATAAAAGCTGTAGGCAGCATGGCAGTGAGTCAGTCAGTCAGTCAAAGCACTTCCGGGACAAGAGCACTTCCGGAAACGTTTTCCACTGTGCGCGCGTGGTCCTGCTCATTTAACACAACAATAACAACAACAACAACAACAACAATAATAATAATATTAAAAAATAACAATAGTAGCTGCATCCTTTCCTTCTTTTTCTTTTAAATATGTACATGTATATTACTTTTTCATTTTAAAATCAAAATGCTAAATATAAAAAAATAGATTCGCTATATGGCGCCTCTCACCTCACACACACACACACACACACACACACACATTCAATTCCCGAAAACACAGTGCAACATTAAAATTATGATACCTGTCAGGTTTATAATTGCTATGATTTATTGTTTGTGATCAGGAGAGCGCGCTCCAGTCCGCGCGCCTGAGTCTGATTTTCTCCACTTCTCATTATTGTATTATCTCTCTCTCTCTCTACCTCTCACACACCCACACAGACACACACACACACCGCCTCAGCAGGAGCACTTGCACTCGGAGATGATGGGGTAGTGCACGGGGATCCAGGTGCAGTATTTCTGGGGCAGGAAGCCCTGGCAGTACCAGCGCAGGAATGTCTTGGTGACGGACTTGGCCGGTTTACAGAACATGCCCTCAGGGAGGGAACAGGAGCGCTCGCTGAAGCAGTGGCCCTCTCTGACGTAGCGCGGCCAGAAACGCAGCCCGAGGTCCTTCCACACGTACACGACGGGGCAGTGTGTGTGCGTCCACAGCCACTGCAGGAACTTCCGCCGCGCCTTCTTGCCCATCTTCACCCGCAGCCCGTACGGCGTCTGCGTCAGGTCCAGCCTCCGGATCTCGGGCGGCATGACGCCGCTGGGTGCGTGCGCGGGCGAGCCCGGGGTGGCGGTGGTGTTGGTAACGGGCAGCTGCGCGGGCGCGCTCACTGACATGAAGTCGGCGTCGAAGCCGCTGCCCAGCTTCTTCAGCAGCGCGCGCTCGTTCAGGTCCTGCTCGCGCGGGTCGTACTCCGGGTCCGGGTCCTCCTTCAAGTCCGGTACCGGCAGGTGCTCGCTCGGGGAGGGGCGGAGCCTCAGGTAGCGATGAGCGGCGTCTGCGCCTCGGCGCGCACACACCAGCAGCACGAGCGTCAGCAGTGCGCACACGAAGAGCAGCGCGCGCGAGAGTCGCATGGCGAGTCAATCTCGGGAACGGACGACGTGAACGAGCGGGGGAGGGTGGAGGGTGTTATTGACGCGCGCTCCCAGGTCCGCGCAAGTGCAGCATGAGTGACAGTCCGCGCGCGCACTCTCAGCCTCTGCTACACCAAAGTTTCAGTAAATCTGTTTTTTTTTAAAGGGAGTGAATTAAGCAAATCCTCAGACACGCAGTTTAGAAGAAAAAACACACAAAGTTTAAACCCGTGTTGTCTCGTGCTGCTCTCCTCCTCCTCTCCTCCTGCGCGCACGAGTCTCCCTCAGTTCAGTCGGTCACCATGGCGACAGGGGAGACACACTCTGTCTCTCTCCCTCAGAGAGTCTCTGGCCCGGACACTTCCCACGCGCGTGCGGTGTGTGCACAGGGCTACCCGGATGTGTCCTGTCCTCGTGCCGGTGCGTTTTTAAATGTCACGAGGAAGAGAGAGAGTGTGTGTGCGCGTTTATTTTTACTCTCTCTCTCTCTCTGTCTCCCTCTCTCCCCGGCTCCAGTCGGTCCCGCCGCCGCGGCGCTGCCCCCCCCCTACCCCGGTTCCTCCTCCTGCCCCCCGAGCGCGAGCGCTGTCTGTGGTATCTCTACAGGTTTTCAGCAGCTCAGCTCCAGCGGTGTGTGTGTGTGTGTGTGTATATCCACTGGTCTCTCTCTCTCTCTCTCTCTCTATGTCCTCTCACCCGCTCTGCGGGGAAATCACGTCATGCTTCCGCGCGCTTGCGATTTCCTTCTTATATCTTGTTATTTATTATTATTATGTTGTTGTTGTTGTTGTTTAAATCCCCGGTATGTTCATCTCTCCGTCTCTCTCTATCCTCGGCGAACGCGTGACGGCGGTGCACGCGGACATCTCGCGCTGTGCAGGAGCGCGCGCAGTGTGTTAGAGATCTCCGCTCTGTACTCAAGTTAAATATCCCCCTCTATACACCCCCCCCCCCCTTAACATACCCCCACCCCACCGCCAGCGGGGCCAGCCCACCAACGCGCGCACACATACACACACACACACACACACCGCGCGGACTTGACACTTTCGTGATTTTCCATATTTCGCACATTCCAGGCCGTTAATGAGAAACTTTACGCTGTTCTTTATTCTCACCGCAACCGCGAGACTCAACATCATTTCTCCATCATTCGTGTGTGTGGTGCAGCAGATGTAAATGAGCGCAACCGTTTATTATTTCAGACTTGAGTAAAACAGAGACCTGCTCATCCCCGCTGCGGTGTGTGTGTGTGTGTGTGTGTGTGCGCACGCGCATGCTCGATGGAGACACCATGCCTAGGTGTTCCATTTCAGGTTTTATTTCACGCGCTCAGGATTCTCCACCGGAGAGGGTGTCACGTGGTGACCGGACGAGGCGCGAGGACGGAACGGGACAGCTCGTGCTCCAACTGGCTGCGTACATCATCGGCACAGTATCTGTACTGAACCTGTCTGTGTGTGTGTGTGAGAAAGAAAGAGAGAGGCAGCGTGATTTCGCCCTACAGCCGCCAGAGGGCGAGATGAATTTTACAGTAAGGTAACATCTCTCCATCATCTATACCATCTTACATCCAGTGGAGGCTCATAGTGGGCCTGGAGCTTATCGTACACCCTGGACACAGTTCAAATCCGTCTCCTGCACTATCGAGAGCAACCTGATAGGGAACATCTCAGCCCGGTTTGGTGACAACAAAGGTTGAGATCTCCACCCATGTGAGGTGTGTCCGAGGACCTGCTCTCCCATATGCCCCACTCCTGTAATAAATCAGTCTGTTGTTCCATTATGTCATTCCTGACATGGTGCTGCTGCATGTCTGAGATGCGGAGGATGGGTTGGGTTCCTATTAATTTAGGAACACAACAACTTTATCATGCTTTATAACAGTAATTTATATTTTTCCTCATTATCTTTAACATTAGTGTAAATATTAACGAAGCACTTCACTTCAAAATCCAGCCTCTGGAACTGGTGTAGAGCCAGGAGGCGCTCATCCTCAGCTTCCACACTGCAGGCATGTGGACTATCCATCCTCCTAGCTAACATGAAATGTTTAGACGTTAAATGTTTAGAAATGCTTCGAACTAAAATGACTGCACAGCAAATGAATGGACATTAAACTGAAGTGATTTGAGACCAAATGAAAGTGAAGTGATAAGACAGTTAACTTTTGAAAAATTGTATGACAACTTAAAATTATTGGACAATAAAGTGAAATGATAAGACTAACTAAATACTTGGACATTAAATTATTATGATCGGCCATTTAACTAAAATCAAATCAAATCACTTTTATTGTCACATCACGTTACTGATACACTTGTACAGTACATGAAAGTGAACTGAGTGAAATTCTTATGTGCAAGCTACACAAGCTATAGTGGTGTACAATCATAAGAATAAATATGCATTTGAATAATACAGTAGTATTAATATTGTGCAAGTATTATTAAAAAAAAATATATATAATATAAATTAAAAAAAAAGACGTGAATACAAGTATATACAGTATATATATATATATATATATATATATATACACACACACACACACACACACACATCTATATATATTTATATGTACATACATATATCTACACATACACACATATGCGTACATGTACTGTATATACATATACACACACGTTTGTGAGAATATGTCTACTAGTGTATAAATGTCCGCAATGAATGTTGTGCAAAAGGCCATTATGTGCAGTATGGAGTGCATGAAGTGTCTTAGGGTGGGCAATAAATTGAAATGATGAGATACTGAACTGAATTGAATGGACTCTAAACGGAAATGAATAGACACTACCCTAAAATACGAGGACGCTGAGAGATTGCTTTTTTCCGAGCTCCGCTAGACTGACCTATTTTTCAATTTTTTCGTCCCCTTACAAAGAGTGAACATATAGCAGATAAGTATTTTATACTATCTTATAATATATTTACTCAAAACGCGTGTTATACCGTTAAGTTTTGCAGCACACCTCTTTTAGCACTATGTTTACACTTAACACTCGTTATTTCCGTATTTAGACACCATGTCGGTTGTGATTCTGCCTCTGAGTGCAGGTGAGGAGACATTGGAGCTGCACTCAGTTGATTTGGAGCTGGAGGCCGTGGAGAAGCTGATCTGCGAGCTACAGGTGAAGCTGACCCGGCTACAGCAGCGGAAAGCCACGCTGGAATCGTCGCGGAGCGACGCTCACCTGTCCCAGGTAAATTCTCGGCGAGAGAATTCTCCTACAACCTCAACCCCGCGTGTCTCTCTGCCCAGGTCCAACGCACCAAGGACGCAGCCCGCCCAGGTTTCCTTCAGCCCGGCGCCGGGATACCACAAGGCCTGGATACAGCAGCAGCGGAAGGCGCGCGCCAAGCCTCGGGCGAGGACCTCTCCCCCTCCACCGCCACCCGACTTCAAGATCTCGACCGGAAACCGCTTCGCTCCTCTCCGCGTGACGGCACATGACATGCTGGTCATCGGAGACTCCATCGTCCGGCACGTACGTGCTACCACGGCTAAAGGTAAGGCGTACACTCGCTGTTTACCTGGTGCACGTGTTCTTGATGTTGCTGCACAGGTGCCTGCGGCCCTGAAGAAGAACATTGGAGCTGTGGTCCTTCATGCTGGCACGAACGACACCAGGCTGAGGCAGACGGAGATCCTAAAGAAGGACTTCAGGAGCCTGGTCGAGAAGGTCCGCAGCACATCACCCACGACAAGGATCGTCGTATCTGGACCGCTTCCCACAGTTCAGCGAGGAATCGAGAAGTTCAGTAGATTATTTGCCTTTAATGAATGGTTACAATCTTGGTGTCAACAACAGAAATTACCCTTTGTTGATAACTGGAATATTTTCTGGGAGCGTCTGAGGCACTACCACACTGATGGCCTACACCCTAGCAGAGCTGGAGCAGCGGTCCTCTCTGACAACATCTCCAGGACACTACGAACCATCTGACTGGCGGTAAGTCACATGTCAGGCACATTACAACTCACCATAGTGATAGACGCACACACGTAGCTTCTCCTATAGAAACTGTGTCTGTTCCCCCAATAGTGAGAAAAAAGAGTAAATTTGCCCGAAACAATCTGATAACCATAAAACCAGAAAAAGGCCAAACAAGTCAGCAAAATCTACATCTAAAGTTTGGACTACTCAACATTAGATCCCTTGCACCTAAAGCACTTATTGTTAATGAAATGATCTCAGATTATTGCCTTGACGTACTCTGCCTCACCGAAACCTGGCTTAAACCAAATGGATATTTTGGTCTGAATGAGTCTACTCCGTCAGGATATTTCTATAAGCACGAGCCCCGTCTAACTGGTCCCGGTGGTGGTGTCGCCACTATGTACAATGATGTACTCACTGTTACTCAGAAAATTAGGCCCAGATTTAACTCATTTGAAGTGCTCATAATTAATGTTGCACTCAATGAAATACGTAATAAACCCTTGCTATATTTTACCCTTGCCACCGTGTACAGACCCCTAGGGCCATATGCCAATTTTCTTAAAGAATTTGGACATCTGCTATCAGACCTATTGGTTAACTCTGACAAAGTGTTGATAGTAGGAGACTTTAACATTCATGTAGATGATGCTAACGACGCTTTAGCACTCGCATTTATGGATTTACTAAATTCTGTTGGGGTTAAACAAAATATAATTGAAGCAACTCACCGCTTTAATCATACGCTAGATTTAATTATATCCCATGGTATAGATGTCTCTAATATAGAGATCTTACCTCAAAGTGATGATATCACAGATCATCATCTCCTGACATATACTCTACCCGTAGAACAGATTAGCTGTGTCTCCTCACGTTATCAATTTGTTAGAAATATGAATCCGACTACTAAAGACAGATTGAAATGTAATCTGCAGGATCTGTCCCATTTTCTTATTAGACCCCTAAATGCAGATGATCTAGATGACCAGCAGCATGGGCACTGTTTTTACCAGTACATTAGACACTGTTGCTCCCATCAGATTAAAAAAAGTCAGAGATAAAACACCTGCACCGTGGTACAACAGTCATACTCGCGCCCTAAAGAGAGCAACCCGTAACCTCGAGCGAAAATGGAGGAAAACTAAATTAGAAGTTTTTAGAATCGCGTATAAAGACAGTATGTGCAGCTACAGACAGGCTCTAAAAACTGCTAGGACCGAGCATCTTAGCCAACTGATAGCCAAAACAATCCCAGGTTCTTATTTAGTACAGTGGCTCGCCTAACAAAACCTAAGATGCCCGCAGAGAGTATCCCATCACAGTTTAGAAGTGAAGACTTTATGGACTTTAATGAAAAAATCAATAATATCAGGAAGAAATAACGGAGGTTCAACCTCTAATAGTATCTCACGATCCAGCTCAGCCTATAGCTTCACATTTAAATTTTCACTGCTTTACAGGGATAGGTCAGCAAGAGCTGTATAAACTTATTACCTCCGCTAAATCAACAACGTGCCAGTTAGACCCAATCCCAACCAGATTCTTAAAGGAAGTGATGCTTACGGTTGGAGAGCCACTTCTAAATATTATTAATTCTTCAGTACATCTTGGTCACGTCCCTAAAGCTTTCAAGTTGGCAGTTATTAAGCCGCTTCTTAAAAAAATCTAATTTGGACGCGAATGAAGTAACAAATTATAGACCGATTTCAAACCTTCCGTTCATATCAAAAATATTAGAAAAAGTAGTATCAGCTCAAATATGCACATTCTTGCAGGAAAACAACATCCTTGATGAATTTCAGTCAGGTTTCAGGCCCCATCATAGTACAGAAACTGCACTAGTTAAAATTGCAAATGACTTGCTTTTAGCTTCAGACCAAGCCTGCATCTCATTGCTAGTCCTGCTCGATCTTAGTGCTGCATTCGACTCTGTAGATCATAATATTCTCATAGATCGCTTACAAAATCACATAGGTATTGTAAGCATATTTTAATTAAATATATTTGTGCATGCAGTAATATGACAGAAAACTATTAATCTTATCTTATAGAGGTGGGGCAAGGAGAACAGAGTTGAGTCAAGGACAAGGTGATGTCACAGTAGCAAGGACATCTTAGATCGTGTGCAGTATGAACTCAAATGAACTCTAGATAGGTTGTCATCTTAGGTCTGCGATGCTTAGGTCGCCATCTTAGAAGTGAGATGCTTAGTGGACAGAGTGTACTTTAGAACATATGATGTAATCTTTGTACCTAAAAGCACCTGAACTCAAATGACCTCGACATATGCTTAGTGGACAGAGTGTACTTTAGAACATATGATGTAATCTTTGTACCCAAAAGCACCTGATAATGGAAAGTCCCTGGACATGATGTAATGTCAGCTGACTCATGGGGTGATCTTAACTGTGAGGTCAAATTAAAGGAACACAGACAAATAACCAAAATGTATAAGAACTGTATATGTATATACCACCCCTATATATTTAAAATAAACAAAGTGAAAAGGTAATGGAAAGTTATTTGCAATAAAAATAAGATATAATGGGAAAAATATGGAGTCAGATGACGAGGTATATGATGTAACAAAACAAGGTAGATGAAAGCATGATTGTAATGGGTTAATAATTTGGTAAGAGATGTACAGAGGAGGGGACAAGATGAGCTCCCCTCCCCTTGAAAGAAACTGTATAAAAAGGCATGTACGGCATAGCCAGATCAGTCTGTCCTTGGTGATGGCTGGATTCATGACCAAGGCTGGCTCACTTTGTTTTTATTGCTGCAATAAAAACTTATGCTTATTTCATCTAGATCTGCACGGAGTCCGGCGTCTTTCTTTGATTTCTTTTACTAAAAGTTACAGTAAAAGTTAAATTAGGGCAACTTCGGTGTGGGGAGAATAAAAAATCCACCACAGTATTCAGGGACAGGCATTAAAATGGTTTAGATCATACCTGTCTGATCGATACCATTTTGTAGATCTGAATGGAGAACCGTCTGGTGTAATGCCAGTGAAATATGGGGTCCCACAAGGGTCAGTTTTAGGACCTCTGCTGTTCTCAATATACATGCTTCCCTTGGGTAACATCATTAGAAGACATGGGATTAGTTTCCATTGTTATGCTGATGATACCCAATTATATATCTCAACCAAACCAGACGAAATATCTAAGTTATCTGGACTAACTGAGCGTGTCCAGGACATTAAAGATTGGATGACCAATAACTTTCTTTTACTAAATTCCGATAAGACGGAGATATTACTTATCGGGCCAAAAACCAGCACACAACAGCTTTCACAATTCAGCCTGCGTTTAGAAGGATGTACTGTTACTACCACCTCGACAGTAAAAGACCTGGGCATAATATTAGACAGTCATTTGTCCTTTGAAAATCACATTTCAAATATCACAAAAACAGCCTTTTTCCATCTTAGAAATATTGCCAAACTTAGGAGCATCTTATCCATATCTGATGCAGAAAAGCTCGTTC
>CM060104.1:24643324-24648324 GCA_030522415.1 Channallabes apus
GTGAGTGAGTGAGTGTGTGAGAGAGTCAGTGTGTGAGAGAGTGAGTGTGAGAGTGTGTAAGTGAGAGACTGTGTGAGTGTGTGAGAGAGTGAGTGAGTGAGTGTGTGAGAGAGAGTGGGTGAGTGTGTTAGAGAGTGAGTGTGTGAGTGAGTGTGTGAGAGAGTGAATGTGAGTGAGTGTGTGAGTGAGTGTGTGAGAGAGTGAGTGAGTGTGTGAGAGAGTGAGTGTGTGAGAGAGTTTATTTTTTGTGGGGGGGGTTGTTTTGTTTATGTCTACCTAATATGATATTCTTTCATATCTAATATGTAATTCAGATTAATGTAATTAATGTTTTCTAATGGCTTTGGCAACAATGTAATACTTTTGTTAACATTCATGCCAATAAAGCTCTTCTGAACTGAACTGAACTGAGTGAGTGTGTTAGGGTGTGAGTGAGTGAGTGTGTGAGTGAGTGAGTGAGTGTGTGAGAGTGTGTGTGTGAGTGAGTGGGTGAGTGTGTCAGTGAGTGTGTGAGTGTGAATGAGTGTGTGAGAGAGTGAGTGTGTGAGTGAGTGAGTGTGTGAGAGAGTGTGTGAGTGTGTGAGAGTGAGTGAGTGTGTGAGTGAGTGAGTGTGTTAGTGTGTGAATGAGTGAGTGAGTGAGTGTGTGATTGTGTGAGTGAGTGAGTGTGAGTTAGTGAGTGTGAGTGAGTGAGTGAGTGTGAGTGAGTGAGTGTGTGTGTGAGTGAGTGAGTGAGTGAGTGTGTGAAAGACTGAGTGAGTGTGTGAGTGAGTGTATGAGTGTGTGAGTGAGTGTGTGAGAGAGTGAGTGTGAGAGTGAGTGTGTGAGAGAGTGAGTGTGTGTGTGAGTGAGTGAGTGTGTGAGTAAGTGAGAGACTGTGTGAGTGTGTGAGTGAGTGTGTGTGTGAGTGAGTGTGTGAGTTAGTGAGTGTGAGTTAGTGCATGTGAGTGAGTGTGTGAGTGTGTGAGAGAGTGAGTGTGTGAGAGAGTGTGTGAGAGAGTGAGTGTGTGAGAGAGTGAGTGTGTGAGTGAGTGTGTGAGTGAGAGAGTGAGTGTGTGAGTGAGAGAGTGAGTGTGTGAGTGAGAGAGTGTGAGTGAGAGTGTGTGAGTGAGTGAGTGAGTGTGTGAGTGTGTGAGAGTGAGTGTGTGAGTGAGTGTGTGAAAGAGTGAGTGTGTGAGAGAGTGTGTGAGTGAGTGAGTGAGTGTGTTAGGGTGTGAGTGAGTGAGTGTGTGAGTGAGTGAGTGAGTGAGTGTGTGAGAGTGTGTGAGTGTGTGTGTGAGTGAGTGGGTGAGTGTGTCAGTGAGTGTGTGAGTGGGTGAGTGTGTGAGTGTGAATGAGTGTGTGAGAGAGTGAATGTGTGAGTGAGTGAGTGTGTGAGAGAGTGTGTGAGTGTGTGAGAGACTGTGTGAGTGAGTGTGTGAGAGTGAGTGTGTGAGAGAGTGAGAGTGAGTGAGTGTGTGAGACTGTGTGAGTGAGTGTGTGAGTGAGTGAGTGTGTGAGTGTGAGTGTGTGAGTAAGTGAGTGTGTGAGAGACTGTGTGAGTGAGTGTGTGAGTGAGTGTGTGAGTGTGTGAGAGACTGTGTGAGTGAGTGAGTGAGTGAGTGTGTGAGTGAGTGTGTGAGTGAGTGAGTGAGTGTGTGAGAGAGTGAGTGAGTGTGTGAGAGAGTGAGTGTGTGAGAGAGTGAGTGTGAGAGTGAGTGTGTGAGAGACTGTGTGAGTGAGTGAGTGAGTGTGTGAGTGAGTGAGTGTGAGAGTGAGTGAGTGTGTGAGTGAGTGAGTGTGTTAGTGTGTGAATGAGTGAGTGAGTGAGTGTGTGATTGTGTGAGAGAGTGAGTTAGTGAGTGTGAGTGAGTGAGTGAGTGAGTGTGTGTGTGAGTGAGTGAGTGTGTGAGAGACTGTGAGTGAGTGTATGAGTGACTGTATGAGTGTGTGAGTGAGTGTGTGAGAGAGTGACTGTGTGAGTGAGTGTGTGAGTGAGTGTGTGTGTGAGTGAGTGTGTGAGTTAGTGAGTGTGAGTTAGTGCGTGTGAGTGAGTGTGTGAGTGTGTGAGAGAGTGAGTGTGTGAGCGAGTGTGTGAGTGAGTGAGTGTGTGAGTGAGTGTGTGTGTGTGAGTGAGTGTGTGAGAGAGTGAGTGAGTGTGTGAGAGAGTGAGTGTGTGAGTGAGTGAGTGTGTGAGAGAGTGAGTGTGTGAGTGAGTGAGTGTGTGAGTGAGTGAGTGTGTGAGAGAGTGAGTGTGAGAGTGTGTAAGTGAGAGAGTGAGTGTGTGAGAGAGTGTGTGAGTGAGTGAGTGTGTGAGAGAGTGAGTGTGAGTGAGTGTGTGAGTTAGTGTGTGAGAGAGTAAGTGAGTGAGTGTGTGAGAGAGTGAGTGTGTGAGAGAGTGAGTGTGTGAGTGAGTGAGTGTGTGAGAGAGTGAGTGTGTGAGTGAGTGAGTGTGTGAGAGAGTGCGTGTGTGAGTGAGAGAGTGAGTGTGTGAGTGAGTCTGTGAGAGAGTGAGCGTGTGAGAGAGTGTGAGTGAGAGAGTGAGTGTGTGAGAGAGTGTGTGAGTGAATGAGTGTGTGAGTGTGTGAGAGTGAGTGTGTGAGTGAGTGAGTGAGTGTGTGAAAGAGTGAGTGTGTGAGTGAGTGTGTGAATGAGTGAGTGAGTGAGTGTGTGAGTGAGTGAGTGTGTGAGAGTGTGTGAGTGTGTGTGTGTGAGTGAGTGGGTGAGTGTGTCAGTGAGTGTGTGAGTGGGTGAGTGTGTGAGTGTGAGTGAGTGTGTGAGAGAGTGAGTGTGTGAGAGAGTGTGTGAGTGTGTGAGTGAGTGAGTAAGTGAGTGTGTGAGGGACTGTGTGAGTGTGTGAGTGAGTGTGTGAGAGACTGTGTGAGTGAGTGAGTGAGTGTGTGAGTGAGTGAGTGTGTGAGAGTGAGTGTGTGAGAGACTGTGTGAGTGTGTGAGTGAGTGTGTGTGTGTGAGTGAGTGAGTGTGTGAGAGAGTGAGTGTGTGAGAGTGATTGTTAGAGTGAGTGAGTGAGTGTGTGACCAAGTGAGTGTGTGAGAGACTGTGTGAGTGAGTGAGTGAGTGAGTGAGTGTTTGAGTGAGTGTGTGAGTGAGTGTGTGAGTGAGTGAGTGAGTGTGTGAGTGAGTGTGTGAGTGAGTGAGTGTGTGAGAGAGTGAGTGAGTGTGTGAGAGAGTGAGTGTGTGAGAGAGTGAGTGTGAGAGTGAGTGTGTGAGAGACTGTGTGAGTGAGTGAGTGAGTGAGTGTGTGAGTGTGTGAGTGAGTGAGTGTGTGAGTGAGTGAGTGTGAGAGTGAGTGAGTGTGTGAGTGAGTGAGTGTGTTAGTGTGTGAATGAGTGAGTGAGTGAGTGTGTGATTGTGTGAGAGAGTGAGTTAGTGAGTGTGAGTGAGTGAGTGAGTGAGTGAGTGAGTGTGTGTGTGAGTGAGTGAGTGTGTGAGAGACTGTGAGTGAGTGTATGAGTGACTGAGTGTGTGAGTGAGTGTGTGAGAGAGTGACTGTGTGAGTGAGTGTGTGAGTGAGTGTGTGTGTGTGAGTGAGTGTGTGAGTTAGTGAGTGTGAGTTAGTGCGTGTGAGTGAGTGTGTGAGTGTGTGAGAGAGTGAGTGTGTGAGCGAGTGTGTGAGTGAGTGAGTGTGTGAGTGAGTGTGTGTGTGTGAGTGAGTGTGTGAGAGAGTGAGTGAGTGAGTGTGTGAGAGAGTGAGTGTGTGAGTGAGTGAGTGTGTGAGAGAGTGAGTGTGTGAGTGAGTGAGTGTGTGAGTGAGTGAGTGTGTGAGAGAGTGAGTGTGAGAGTGTGTAAGTGAGAGACTGTGTGAGTGTGTGAGAGAGTGAGTGAGTGTGTTAGAGAGTGTGTGTGTGTGAGTGAGTGTGTGAGAGAGTGAGTGTGAGTGAGTGTGTGAGTTAGTGTGTGAGAGAGTAAGTGAGTGAGTGTGTGAGAGAGTGAGTGTGTGAGTGAGTGAGTGTGTGAGTGAGTGAGTGTGTGAGAGAGTGAGTGTGTGAGTGAGTGAGTGTGTGAGAGAGTGCGTGTGTGAGTGAGAGAGTGAGTGTGTGAGTGAGTCTGTGAGAGAGTGAGCGTGTGAGAGAGTGTGAGTGAGAGAGTGAGTGTGTGAGAGAGTGTGTGAGTGAATGAGTGTGTGAGTGTGTGAGAGTGAGTGTGTGAGTGAGTGAGTGAGTGTGTGAAAGAGTGAGTGTGTGAGTGAGTGTGTGAATGAGTGAGTGAGTGAGTGTGTGAGTGAGTGTGTGAGAGTGTGTGAGTGTGTGTGTGTGAGTGAGTGGGTGAGTGTGTCAGTGAGTGTGTGAGTGGGTGAGTGTGTGAGTGTGAGTGAGTGTGTGAGAGAGTGAGTGTGTGAGAGAGTGTGTGAGTGTGTGAGTGAGTGAGTAAGTGAGTGTGTGAGGGACTGTGTGAGTGTGTGAGTGAGTGTGTGAGAGACTGTGTGAGTGAGTGAGTGAGTGTGTGAGTGAGTGAGTGTGTCAGAGTGAGTGTGTGAGAGTGAGTGTGTGAGAGACTGTGTGAGTGTGTGAGTGAGTGTGTGTGTGTGAGTGAGTGAGTGTGTGAGAGAGTGAGTGTGTGAGAGTGATTGTTAGAGTGAGTGAGT
Organism: Channallabes apus; assembly: GCA_030522415.1. Lineage (NCBI taxonomy): Eukaryota > Metazoa > Chordata > Actinopteri > Siluriformes > Clariidae > Channallabes > Channallabes apus. The sequence continues at coordinate 24,647,910 of CM060104.1, forward strand.
GAGTGTGTGACCAAGTGAGTGTGTGAGAGACTGTGTGAGTGAGTGAGTGAGTGAGTGTTTGAGTGAGTGTGTGAGTGAGTGTGTGAGTGAGTGTGTGAGAGAGTGAGTGTGAGAGTGAGTGTGTGAGAAATTGAGTGTGTGAGAGATTGTGTGAGTGAGTGTGTGAGAAATTGAGTGTGTGAGAGATTGTGTTAGTGAGTCTGAGTGAGTGTGTGAGTGAGTGTGTGAGAGAGTGAGTGTGTGTGTGAGAGAGTGAGTGAATGTGTGAGAGAGTGAGTGAGTGTGTGAGAGTGAGTGAGTGTGTGTTTGAGTGAGTGTGTGAGAGTGAGTGTGTGAGAGAGTGAGTTTGTGAGAGAGAGTGTGTGAGTGAGTGAGTGTGTGAGTGAGTGAGTGTGTGAGTGAGTGAGAGAGTGAG
>CM060104.1:24653324-24728324 GCA_030522415.1 Channallabes apus
TGAGTGAGTGTGTGAGTGAGTGTGTGAGAGAGTGTGTGTGTGAGTAAGTGAGTGTGTGAGAGACTGTGAGTGAGTGAGTGTGTGAGTGTGTGAGAGACTGTGTGAGTGAGTGAGTGTGTGAGTGAGTGAGTGTTTGAGAGTGAGTGTGAGAGTGAGTAAGTGAGTGTGTGAGTATGTGAGAGACTGTGTGAGTGAGTGAGTGTGTGAGAGACTGTGTGAGTGAGTGAGTGAGTGAGTGTGTGAGTGTGAGTGAGTGTGCGATTTAGTGTGTGTGAGTGAGTGTGAGTTAGTGAGTGTGAGTCAGTGAGTGTGGGAGAGAGTGAGTGAGTGTGTGAGAGAGTGAGAGAGAGAGTGTGTGAGTGAGTGAGTGTGTGAGTGAGTGAGTGAGTGTGAGTTAGTGAGTGAGTGAGAGAGTGAGTGAGTGAGTGAGTGTGAGTTAGTGAGTGTGAGTGAGTGTGTGAGAGTGAGTGAGTGAATGAGTGAGTGAGTGAGTGTGTGTGAGTTAGTGAGTGTGAGAGAGTGTGAGTGAGTGAGTGTGTGAGTGAGTGAGTGTGAGTTAGTGAGTGTGTGAGTGAGTGGGTGTGTGAGAGACTGTGTGAGTGAGTGTGAGAGAGTGAGTGTGAGAGTGAGTGTGTGAGTGAGTCAGTGTGTGAGAGACTGTGTGAGTGAGTGTGTGAGTGAGTGAGTGTGTGAGAGAGTGAGTGAGAGAGTGAGTGAGTGTGTGAGTAAGTGAGTGTGTGAGAGACTGTGTGAGTGAGTGAGTGTGAGTGAGTGAGTGTGTGAGTGAGTGTGTGAGAGACTGTGTGAGTGAGTGAGTGAGTGAGTGAGTGATTGAGTGTGTGTGAGTGAGTGTGTGAGAGAGTGAGTGTGAGAGTAAGTGAGTGTGTGAGAGACTGTGTGAGTGAGTGAGTGTGTGAGTGTGTGAGAGACTGTGTGAGTGAGTGAGTGTGAGTGAGTGAGTGTGTGAGTAAGTGAGTATGTGAGAGACTGTGTGAGTGAGTGTGTGAGAGACTGTGTGAGTGAGTGAGTGAGTGTGTGAGAGAGTGAGTGTGTGAGAGTGAGTGAGTGTGTGAGTAAGTGAGTGTGTGAGAGACTGTGTGAGTGAGTGAGTGAGTGAGTGAGTGAGTGTGTGAGAGAGTGAGTGAGTGTGTGAGTGAGTGTGTGAGTGAGTGTGTGAGTGAGTGATTGAGTGAGTGTGTGAGTGAGTGATTGAGTGTGAGTTAGTGAGTGTGTGAGAGAGTGTGTGAGAGAGTGAGTGAGTGTGTGAGTGAGTGAGTGTGAGTGAGTGAGTGTGAGTTAGTGAGTGTGAGTGAGTGTGTGAGTGTGTGAGAGAGTGAGAGAGTGAGTGAGTGTGTGAGATAGTGAGTGAGTGTGTGAGAGTGAGTGAGTGTGTGAGAGAGTGAGTGAGTGAGAGAGTGAGTGAGTGTGTGAGAGTGAGTGTGTGAGTGATTGAGAGAGTGAGTGAGTGTGTGAGAGAGTGAGTGAGTGTGTGAGAGTGAGTGAGTGTGTGAGTGAGTGAGTGTGTGTGTGAGAGAGTGAGTGAGTGTTTGAGAGTGTGTGAGTGAGTGAGTGAGTGAGTGAGTGAGTGAGTGTGTGAGTGTGAGAGTGAGTGAGTGAGTGTGAGTTAGTGAGTGTGTGAGTGAGTGGGTGTGTGAGTGAGTGAGTGTGTGAGTGAGTGTGTGAGAGTGTGTGAGTGAGTGTGTCAGTGTGTGAGTGAGTGAGTGTATGAGAGAGTCAGTGTGTGAGTGAGTGAGTGAGTGTGTGAGTAAGTGAGTGTGTGAGAGACTGTGTGAGTGAGTGAGTGAGAGAGTCAGTGTGTGAGTGAGTGAGTGTGTGAGTAAGTGAGTGTGTGAGAGACTGTGTGAGTGAGTGTGTGAGTGAGTGAGAGAGTGAGTGTGTGAGTGAGTGAGAGAGTGAGTGTGTGAGTGAGTGTGTGAGAGAGTGAGTGTGTGAGAGAGTGAGTGAGTGTGTGAGGGTGAGTTAGTGAGTGTGAGTTAATGAGTGTGTGAGTGAGTGGGTGTGTGAGTGAGTGAGTGTGTGAGTGAGTGTGTGAGAGTGTGAGTGAGTGTGTGAGAGTGTGAGTGAGTGTGTGAGTTAGTGAGTGTGAGTTAATGAGTGTGTGAGTGAGTGGGTGTGTGAGTGAGTGAGTGTGTGAGTGAGTGTGTGAGAGTGTGTGAGTGAGTGTATGTGAGTGTGTGTGTGTGAGTGAGTGTGTGAGTGTGAGAGTGAGTGAGTAAGTGAGTGTGTGAGACACTGTGTGAGTGAGTGAGTGAGTGTGTGAGAGACTGTGTGAGTGAGTGAGTGAGTGAAAGAGTCAGTGTGTGAGTGAGTGAGTGAGTGAGTGAGTGTGTGAGTGAGTGAGTGTGTGAGAGACTGTGTGTGTGAGTGAGTGAGTGAGAGAGTGAGTGTGTGAGTGAGTGAGTGAGAGAGTGAGAGACTGTGTGAGTGAGTGAGTGAGTGTGTGAGAGAGTGAGTTTGTGAGTGCGTGAGTGAGTGAGTGAGTGAGTGAGTGTGTGAGTAAGTGAGTGTGTGAGAGACTGTGTGAGTGAGTGTGTGAGAGACTGTGTGAGTGAGTGAGTGTGTGAGAGACTGTGTGAGTGAGTGAGTGTGTGAGACTGTGTGAGTGAGTGTGTGAGTGAGTGAGTGTGTGAGTGAGTGTGAGTTAGTGAGTCTGTGAGTGAGTGGGTGTGTGAGTGAGTGAGTGTGTGAGTGAGTGTGTGAGAGTGTGTGTCAGTGTGTGAGTGAGTGAGTGTATGAGAGAGTCAGTGTGTGAGTGAGTGAGTGAGTGTGTGAGTAAGTGAGTGTGTGAGAGACTGTGTGAGTGAGTGAGTGAGTGAGTGAGTGAGAGAGTCAGTGTGTGAGTGAGTGAGTGTGTGAGTAAGTGAGTGTGTGAGAGACTGTGTGAGTGAGTGTGTGAGTGAGTGTGTGAGTGAGTGAGAGAGTGAGTGTGTGAGTGAGTGAGAGAGTGAGTGTGTGAGTGAGTGAGAGAGTGAGTGTGTGAGTGAGTGAGTGTGTGAGACACTGTGTGAGTGAGTGAGTGAGTGTGTGAGAGACTGTGTGAGTGAGTGAGTTAGTGAGTGAGTGTGTGAGTGAGTGAGTGAGAGAGTGAGTGTGTGAGTGAGAGACTGTGTGAGTGAGTGAGTGAGTGTGTGAGTGAGTGAGTGAGTGAGAGAGTGAGTGTGTGAGTGAGAGACTGAGTGAGTGAGTGTGTGAGTGAGTGTGTGAGAGAGTGAGTTTGTGAGTGCGTGAGTGAGTGAGTGTGTGAGTAAGTGAGTGTGTGAGTGAGTGAGTGAGAGACTGTGTGAGTGAGTGTGTGAGTGTGAGTGTGAGTGAGTGTGTGATTGAGTGTGTGAGAGAGTGAGTGTGTGAGTAAGTGAGTGTGTGAGAGACTGAGTGAGTGAGTGTGTGAGTGTGTGAGAGACTGTGTGAGTGAGTGAGTGAGTGAGTGTGTGAGTGAGTGAGTGTTTGAGAGTGAGTGTGAGAGTGAGTAAGTGAGTGTGTGAGTATGTGAGAGACTGTGTGAGTGAGTGAGTGTGTGAGAGACTGTGTGAGTGAGTGAGTGTGTGTGTGAGTGTGAGTGAGTGTGCGATTTAGTGTGTGTGAGTGAGTGTGAGTTAGTGAGTTTGAGTCAGTGAGTGTGGGAGAGAGTGAGTGAGTGTGTGAGAGAGTGAGAGAGAGAGTGTGTGAGTGAGTGAGTGTGTGAGTGAGTGAGTGAGTGTGAGTTAGTGAGTGAGTGAGAGAGTGAGTGAGTGAGTGTGAGTTAGTGAGTGTGAGTGAGTGTGTGAGAGTGAGTGAGTGAATGAGTGAGTGAGTGATTGTGTGTGAGTTAGTGAGTGTGAGAGAGTGTGTGAGTGAGTGAGTGTGTGAGTGAGTGAGTGTGAGTTAGTGAGTGTGTGAGTGAGTGGGTGTGTGAGTGAGTGAGTGTGTGAGAGTGTGTGAGTGAGTGTGTGAGTTTGTGAGAGACTGTGTGAGTGAGTGAGTGTGTGAGTGAGTGTGAGAGAGTGAGTGTGAGTGAGTGAGTGTGTGACAGACTGTGTGAGTGAGTGTGTGAGTGAGTGAGTGTGTGAGAGAGTGAGTGAGTGTGTGAGTAAGTGAGTGTGTGAGAGACTGTGTGAGTGAGTGAGTGTGTGAGAGACTGTGTGAGTGAGTGAGTGAGTGATTGAGTGTGTGAGAGAGTGAGTGTGAGAGTAAGTGAGTGTGTGAGAGTGTGTGAGTGAGTGTGTGAGTTTGTGAGAGACTGTGTGAGTGAGTGAGTGTGTGAGTGAGTGAGTGTGAGTGAGTGAGTGTGTGAGTAAGTGAGTGTGTGAGAGACTGTGTGAGTGAGTGTGTGAGTGAGTGAGTGAGTGAGTGAGTGTGTGAGTGTGAGTGAGTGAGTGAGTGTGTGAGAGAGTGAGTGTGTGAGAGTGAGTGAGTGTGTGAGTAAGTGAGTGTGTGAGAGACTGTGTGTGTGAGTGAGTGAGTGTGTGTGTGAGTGAGTGAGTGTGAGTGAGTGTGTGAGTGAGTGTGTGAGTGAGTGATTGAGTGAGTGATTGAGTGTGAGTTAGTGAGTGTGTGAGAGAGTGTGTGAGAGAGTAAGTGTGTGAGTGAGTGTGTGAGTGAGTGAGAGACTGTGTGAGAGACTGTGTGAGTGAGTAAGTGAGTCTGTGAGTGTGTGAGAGAGTGAGTGTGTGAGTGATTGAGAGAGTGAGTGAGTGTGTGAGAGAGTGAGTGAGTTTTTGAGAGAGTGAGTGAGTGTGAGAGTGAGTGAGTGTGTGAGTGAGTGAGTGAGTGAGTGTGTGAGAGACTGTGTGAGTGAGTAAGTGAGTCTGTGAGTGTGTGAGAGAGTGAGTGTGTGAGTGATTGAGAGAGTGAGTGAGTGTGTGAGAGAGTGAGTGAGTGTGTGAGTGTGAGTGTGTGAGTGAGTGTGAGAGAGTGAGTGAGTGTGTGAGAGAGTGAGTGTGTGAGAGAGTGAGTGAGTGTGTGAGAGAGTGAGTGAGTGTGTGAGAGTGTTTGAGTCAGTGAGTGTGTGAGTGAGTGAGTGTGTGAGTGAGTGAGTGTGTGAGAGACTGTGTGAGTGAGTGTGTGAGTGAGTAAGTGAATCTGTGAGTGTGTGAGAGAGTGAGTGTGTGTGTGAGTAAGTGAGTGTGTGAGTGAGTGTGTGTGTGAGTGAGTGAGTGAGTGAGTGAGTAAGTGAGTGTGTGAGTGTGTGAGTAAGTGAGTGTGTGAGTGAGTAAGTGAGTGTGTGAGTGAGAACTGACCGGATGCTAACCTGTACCCATGTGACCATCTGTTGTGTTCAGTCACTGAGTGAATGAGAGAAGATAGTTGTAACAGAGTTTACAGTCATAATAAAACATAAAGAGTAAAAATTTAGTTTTTTCCCTTAAAAATGTAATTGAGAGAACACGAGTTTAATATTTTAGTAAATAATAATAATACACACATTACTCTAACATTTACTATTATAAATATAATACGGGAAACTAATTAGTGCAGTATTGACCCCTACTGCCCCGTCTGTCTCGCTCTGACCCCTGGCTGTGAGAGGGGGTGAAAAACATCTCAGTCTGGTTATTCCTCTTGTTCTACACGGCCAATTTCCTCTCTCTCTCTCTCTCTCTCTCACACACACACACACACACACACACACACACATACACTCACACGCATATACTGCCTCATTAGTGAAGACCACCCTGAATTAGCCGTGCCAATCACTCACATGCACTCACGCGCACACACACACACACACACACACACATATAGCATAAGTAATAACGACCTTAGCTTGTTGTACAAAAAAAAAAAATTTAATAAAAAAAAGAAATACTAAATACCATGATGATTTTTTGTGTCGCTCCCTATGATCGTGCCACCCAGTGCGGGCCGTACCTCCTGCACCCCACTATGTGATGCCAGGACACTTTGGTATGGTGTATAGACCTAGAGCTCGCAGGGTTCAGACAGCTTTCAGCTTTTCCTTACCTAGTCTCTAATCTCTGCAGCCAGGTCTCACAGCATTTACCTTCAAATATATTTGTGTTATTCAGTAGAAAGAGAGACAGAGAGAGAGCAGTGAAGAAGCAGACGTTCTGTCTCCACACAGAGGGTCTCTATTGAAAAATTATAAAGGAAGAAAAGAAACAGGGATACCCGAGGAGGAGGCTAGAACAAAAGTCCAGCAGCGGGACACACACACACACACACATTTGATGGAAGTCTGTCTGTTTTTCTGTGACAGACAGCAGACCGTGTGAGAAAGTCTTCAGTGCAAACAATAAACTCCTTTATGGAGGAAATCCAACCAGGATTAGGGCAGATGCTGTTTATTTCTTTTTGTAGAGCAAGATCGACATCAATGTGTCAGGAGATAAAACCCTGTCTGGTGGTGTTAAAACTAATGAAACATATAAAGTTGACTGGCTGAAGAACACAATCTATGTCTGATATGGGGTTCCCGGTAAAGCACCAGAGGAGATGCGGATCATCACCTCAACACTCAGAACTCAGACACTTTTCTCATTCCATCGATAGAAAATAGGTTTTGTGATGATGAAGTCATTATTCAGGATGTTAAAGCATCTCAGCACAGAGCAAAGAGAGTTAAAGCTGAATGGAACAGCAGTAAACAGTCCCCGTCTCAATCTGAGCGAACTTTTATAGTGGAAATATAAAACACTGGTCCATGGTAAGACTCCACCATGTTGAGCTGATCTGTCAATCATTACTCAAGAAAGTTGTTGGAAAATATTGTTTTTCATGAGCGAAACGCTAATGAAACAGTGATTTTTGGAAAGCTGAGTTAAATTTCACTTGACCCACCGAGACCAGGGGCCTGTTTCAGAAAGGAGGTTCAAACAACTCAGAGTTTAAACTTGAACTCTGAGTTGATTGACCCAGAGATTAAAAACTCAGAGTTTTGGGTTTCAGAACAGCTGATCTGAGTAAGTTCAATCAGCTCTGAGTGGACTAACACAGGGTTAAGCGTGTACACCGCGACTCTAAAAAGCCATTATCAATGGAGCGCAGATATTACGAGTCACCATGGCAACAGCAGCTAAACTTGATATGCTCATGCAAACTTACAGCAAATATGAGCACATATTAAAAATAAATAAAAAAGTAACACCACTGCATCGGCGAAACAGAGACAGGTAGCGTGGGGGAAAACATAGCTGCTCAAGTTAATGCGTAAGTTTACATTTACAGTATTTAAATATTTCAGTATAATAGATAATAAGTAATGTGTGACGTTTTAATTTTTAGGAAATAAAGAAGACCAAATAAAGTGTTGTGACTTGTGTTTATTGTATGTTGTTGTGCTGGTGGTGGGTGTGTGCAGAAAGTGTTTCAGAGCGAGGCACACTTTCCGTACAGCTCTGCATACAGTGGTCTTACTAATATGCTCCGCATCCCCGATATTGTACAGAAAGCTGACATTAGCAAAGAAGCGTAAAGCTGCACATACAGTAGTATCTGCTTGGATGTAAGAGCACGGCCACGATGGGGGATATTAGTGATGTAAGGACGGATTAGATTATGGATATATGTAATTGATTGCAATGAAAAACGGTAACGCTCAAACAAAAATGTACGGGGAAAAGACAAAAAAAATCCTTGCCCGACGTAAATGTAATTCTCTTGGAATTAATGCAGCCTCCTCATCTATGGGATCCTCCAAATAAGGACAAGCCATTCTCCTAACTGTCTTCTCTGTTTGTGTCCGAAATGTGGCCAATGAATGACTAAGGCTACGGCGAGAAATACCGCTGCGTCTTTAAAAAAGGGGAGGAGACGGACAGAAACTCCGAGTTCAGAGAATAAAACCTGCTCCTGACCAGGTTAGGGTCACAGAGTAAGTTGCCACGGTAACTGACTCTGAGTAATAGTTACCTCTCTTTCAGAAACAGGCTTGAGTTACCCTGCTTTCTCGGGTTTGACAAACCTGCCTTTTTGAAACGGAAAACTCTGACTTTCTCTTATCTCAGGGTTACCAAACTCTGAGTTTTCACTTAACCTGCTTTCTGAAACAGGCCCCAGATTGAGAGGGTGCTCGCTGCAGAGCCAAATGGGAGGGGCTGGAGCTCTAGCTCCCCCTCGCTAGATCTAGTGGGCGGGGCTTCATGGGAGATGGGAGAATGCTAGCATTAGTTACGCGGAAAAAAACAACAACTAATTAACGTTTCTGTTCAAGGGTGTGAAAACATAGTAACCATAGTCATGTCGAGACAGCGATAAATGTAAGATATACATTTTATATACATTTCAATGTAAAATTTATCTTTAAAGTACAGTTTTCTTACCGTGCGATACAGGTACATCTAGTTCGATACTTCATTCGACTTCATGAACTGAAATGTGTAGCGCATTATGAAATGTATGGTGGATCTGTTTGAGTTCATACTTTTATGTTTCAGCCAGTTATGGTTTTCAGTATTATCTAATTATAATTTAATCATGGTAAAACACAAACCCCTGGCTCTAACTTAAAGCTCCAACATTTTTATTGCAATATGGTCAAATACATCTTTGCTTACATCTGACTGCCTGTAATTCCTTTAGAAAACTGGCAAGTCACATTTCACCTGGCCACTGGAACATGTCTGTACTGGCAGATTTTGAGGTACAGCTTTTTAACTTCTTTGCTTGTGAACTTTTCATATCTGTAGGTGAGTGTTACGAACGAATGCTGGTTTTAGGCTACTGGACTGGTCACTTATTTCCATTTAAAATAATAATAATAAAACGTAAAAAATAGCATAATGTGTAGCCTATCACATAAAGGTGGAGTCTGTTTAAAATTATAGTCAAAATTCAATTTAAATAAACTTCATTATTTATTACATTATTAATCAGATGCTTTAGAATAGTTGATGAATTAAAGAGGGGTGCACAGATAGTTAGCAAACGGTTTTATCCAAAGCGACTTAAAAAGTGAGGAAACTATTCATCCTTATAAGCAGTAAATAAGACAAGCTTACATAAATACAACGTTTAGAAAGTTATTAGAAACACACACATATATAGTGTGAGTAATGTTCGTATCAAGTATTTGCGTAAAACTACACTATTTGTGGGCAATAAAGCATTATTAAAATATTTACGTAATGCCGTTAGTCACAAAAATGGTACTGGCCATGCTGAAAAGAATAAATCCTAATCTTGACAAATATTAGAGAAAGATAAGCATTTACTTCCGTTATGGTTGAACCTGCACTGACATTAACATCCACTTGGTAGAGCTTGATAGCGTCTCAAGCCCCGCCCACTAGATCTAGCGAGGGGGAGCTAGAGCTCGTCTCAAGCCCCGCCCACTAGATCTAGCGAGGGGGAGCTAGAGCTCCAGCGAGGGGGAGCTGGAGCTCCAGCTCCTCCCATTTGGCTCTGCAGCGAGCACCACTTGCCCAGATTATTGCCAGGCCTGTTGAATCAAGAAATCACTTAAACAGAACATGTGACAAAGTGCAGCGCAAAAAGCAACACATCACACCACAATATAAATAAGTAGATGCCTCACCCAGGAGCTCATAAAAGAACCAGAAGAACACGTGAAGACCTGCAGCCCTCACCCGCTTCAATCAAGGTCAGAGTTCATGACTGGGGGCAAAAACCTTTTTTCCCTTTATTAAATAAAATCATCATTTAAAACTGCATTTTATATTTACCTGGTAAATTGTGTTTGATGATCTGAATCATTTAAGTGTGACAAACATGCATCGAACCTCAAGGAGAAACAAAATACAAATTGTCAATTTTATATAAGCATGAGTTTATTCTTATTCCCTTCATCTGGAAAAAGTTTGCTAATTATTAAAGGAGTTGATCTGAGCTGTTTCAGCTGTTAAACAAAAATAGCTTTGTGACTAATCTGTGTCCTCTTTACCCCCCACCACCCCAAGCACAAATACTATTATTTTTAGTAAGTCTTTTCCACCTTCAAGGTACTAATTTGTGTGTGTATTGTTCAAGTGAGTGTTATTTATGAGTGGTTGTAGTATGATGTCATCGTGTGCAGTAGAGGGAGGCGGAGTCATGCAGTGTGATTGATAGGTCTGACTATGAACCCTTTCAGTGGCACACCATGGGAAAACCTCCTCTGTGTGTGTGTGTGTGTGTGTGTGTGTGTGTGTGTGTGTGTGTGTGTGTTGAGGGGCACATCGCTGTGTGACAGACCTGTGCACAGATAAAAGGACAGAAGAGATGATGAGAACAAAAAGGAAGGAAGAGAAAGAGTGAGGGGGTAAGGATGGAAATAAAAGTTAAAGTAGTATGATATCAGCCCTAGAGACAGAGAGGTCTTTGCTATAATGACATCACTGGCTAAGGTCCAAAATCCCAACTTTGATACAAGAGTCGCTGTTACTTAATGAATCTGTCACTGTGTGTGTGTGTGTGTGTGTGTGTGTGTGTGTGTGTGTGTGTGTGTGTGTGTGTCTTCAGGGAAGTTGGTAATGGTGTGTATGTCAGAAGGCCAATATCTACTATAACAGCAGTAAAAGTGAACAGTAAAAGACCTCGGTGTGATTATAGATTGCAGTCTTTAGTCTGAAGCTCACGTAGATAATATTAGCAGGATAACATCCTTTCACCTCAGAAATATTGGAACATATCGTCTAAACTAGTTCATGCGTTTATTACCTCTTCTTCTTCTTTGTCTTTGGGCTGTTCCCTTTCAGGCGTCGCCACAGCGAATCATCTGCCTCCATCTAACCCTATCCTCTGCATCCTCTTCTCTCACACCAACTAACTTCATGTCCTCTCTCACTGCATCCATAAATCTCCTCTTTGGTCTTCCTCTAGACCTCCTGCCTGGCAGTTCCAACCTCAGCATCCTTCTACCAATATATTCACCATCTCTCCTCTGAACATGTCCAAACCACCTCAATCTGGCCTCTCTGACTTTATCTCCAAAACATCTCACATGGGTTGTCCCTCTGATGAACTCATTCTTGATCCTATCCATTCTTGTCACTCCCAAAGAGAACCTCAACATCTTCAGCTCTGCTACCTCTAGCTCTGCCTCCTGTCTTTTCTTCAGTGCCACTGTCTCTAAGCCATAGAGCATCGCTGGTTTCACCACTGTCCTGTACACCTTTCCTTTCATTCTCGCTGATACTCTTTTATCGCACAACACACCGGACACTTTTCTCCACCCATTCCAACCTGCCTGTACTCGCCTCTTCACCTCCTTTCCACACTCTCCATTGCTCTGGACCGTTGACTTCTAGGTTGGACTATTGTAATGCCTTACTGTCTGGTTGTTCAGTTAGGTGCATAAACAAGCTTCAGCTAGTCCAGAACACAGCAGCGAGAGTCCTCCCTAGAACCAGAAGATATGAGCACATCACCCCTATCCTATCTTCACTGCATTGGCTCCCTGTTAAATTTCACATTTATTTTAAAATACGCCTATTAAATGGTCTCACACTGCAGTAACTGCGGATGTTTAAAGATCTGCACAAACTATACATCGACACCATGCTGCAGTATCCCTAACTGCTCTCTTGCTCGTTCTATTTAAGTGTGACAAACATGCATCGTAGGAGGAACAAAGTACAAATTTGGCACTTTTACATAAGCATGATTTCATTATTATTCTGGTTGGAGTTCTCAGTCACATAGATCTCACACTACTGTATATTGCTGAGGTCCCATGTCGGGTTTACTCCAGTGAGTGAAAGCCGAGGACACAATGCTTACTCTATTTATTCTACTTACTACTCTTCTACTAGGGATTTCTCTACCTTACTCTTATCTCTCCTTCTCTTCTCTTCTCTCTCTCTCTCTCTCTCACTATATATGTTGCTTCTGAGCTGCCAGTGATCCAGATCCCCTCTGTCCTCTGGACCTGTCTGACTCGTTTGTCCCTCTACTGGTTGGAGATCTCGTCACATGGATCATCACACCCGTGTGGTTTGTGTGGTGACTGGTGACGGTTCCACTTTTCCATAAAGACGGTCCTGTCCTCGTCTGATGCAGACAGCTGTTCTCTGAGGGAGAGGGAATGAGAGAGGAGAGGAGAAGGAGAGATAACCGTTAGGTCTGGTCTCAGTCACACAATGTATAAGGTGAATGTATATTATATGTTGTATTAGGTTGAGAGTGAGGAAGACAGCATCTAAACATACCAGTTCACCATAATACTCTACGTCCATGAGTCCCCCAGATCTGGTCCTTTACCTTATGGCTAATCTATTTATAAAAATGCTTGGCTAAATAAATAGGTTTTTAGCCTAGACTTAAACACTGAGACTGTATCTGAGTCCCGAACACTATTTGGAAGACTATTCCATAACTGTGGGGCTCTGGCAGATAGCAGATAGACAGTTCAATCTGTGTGTGTGTGTGTGTGTGTGTGTGTGTGTGTGTGTGTGTGTGTGTGTGTGTGTTTGAGTAGATTGAATTATCAGTGTCAGGTCTTCTGCATGTAGCCGTGTCTGCAATAGAGACACTCTTTCTTACACATGGGTGATAACAGGTCATCTGTGTGTGTGTGTGTGTGTGTGTGTTTGTGTGTGTAGATCGAATTATCAGAGTCAGGTCTTCTGCATGTAGCCGTGTCTGCAATATGGCGCTTTTCCACTGCATAGTACGACACGACACGGCTCAGTTCTACTCACTTTTGGGAGGTTTTCCACTGGGAACAGTACATAGTCCCTGGTCCTTTTTTCAGTACCACCTCGGCCGAGGTTCCAAGCGCGCCGAACCGTTATCAAAACGTGACGTGTAAACACGCTGGTCACTGATTTGCCGGAGAAAATCGTCATTACTGCGTCACCGGACTTGCGACACGAGACACAACAGAACCGATATATTTAGAAACAGCCAGAGAAGGATCGCACGTACCTTTTTGTATTAACCGTCGGCCTCTTTTGAAACAAACTCCTCCGTCTCGCTGTTAAAAACATCCACATGGCGAGAATGAAGAACACCATGCCGTCGATATGCTCCATTGTTGTGTGTTTGTTTGTGGCGCGTTTACGATGACGTCACGGCAGTAGCGGCGCCGTGCGCGTGAGTAATCCCGCCTACTCTAAAGCGTTACTACACTGCAGTGGAAGCGCAAACCGAGCCGAACTGAGCCGAACCGAAATGAGTTGAACTGAACCATGTCGTGCCGTTCTATGCAGTGGAAAAGAGGCAATAGAGACACTCTTTCTTACACATGGGTGCTAACAGGTCATCTGTGTGTGTGTGTGTGTGTGTGTATGTGTGTGTGTTCTCTTAAACAAAATAAATGAAAGAAAACATTTTTGGATGATCAGGTTGAGATTACAGTAAAACATCACTCATAGTAAAATCCTGATAACACTCCAGATCCTTATCATAATAAGTGTGTGTGTGTGTGTGTGTGTGTGTATGAGTAGTCATTAGTTTTATGCCTTAGCTGTCTGTACTGTATATAAGATCCATTTTTGGTTGTACTACTGTGTCATATTAAGATGTATTAAATACATTCCAACAAAGTACACACACACACACACACACACATATGAACAGCACACACTAATCCTCCCATCAGCTACATTATTCATCTCTGCTGGTTTTGGAAGTTATCTGAGCTTCACATTTGGATTTTGTTACAATTAACATTTAGGTGTGTTTCATTTATCTGACGTGGCAGTACAATTACAATGAATTAAAGATTAATTCTGAAAATGTAAAAATGTTTTTCTCTATAAATTGTTTTTAGTCTTACTTGATCTTAGTGCCAGTGGTGTCAAAAGTATTCACATTCATTACTTGAGTAGAAGTATAGATACTAGAGTTCAAAAATGCTTCTTTAGAAGTTGAAGTATCAACCCAAGTTTTTTACTTAAGTAAAAGTTTAAAAGTACTGGTTTCAAAACTACTTAAAGTGTAAAAGTACCGTGAGAGGCGACAAAAGCATTAAGGTCTCGCTTTCTGATCATGCGACGGGGAGGGGGACGGGGGGTGTTGTGCGCGTTCTTATCATGCGACGGGGAGGGGGGGGGGGCGCGGGCGTTGTGCGCGTTCTTATCATGCGACAGGTGGGGGGGGGGCTTTGTGCGCGTTCTTATCATGCGACCGGGAGGGGGTTGCGCGTTCTGATCATAAAAATAGAGTAACGAGGCTAATTTTAAAATGTAAGGAGTAGAAAGTACAGATAATTGCTTAAAAATGTAAGGAGTAGAAGTAAAAAGTCGGCTGAAAAATAATTATTCCAGTAAAGTATAGATACCCAAAATTTCTACTTAAGTAAGGTAACGAAGTATTTGTACTTCGTTACTTGACACCTCTGCTTAGTGCTGCATTCAACACTGTAGATCATAATATTCTCATAGATCGCTTACAAAATAACATAGGTATTCAGGGACAGGCATTAAAATGGTTTAGATCAAACCTGTCTGATTGAAACCATTTTGTAGATCTGAATGGAGAACCGTCTGGTGTAATGCCAGTGAAATATGGGGTCCCACAAGGGTCAGTTTTAGGACCTCTGCTGTTCTCAATATACATGCTTCCCTTGGGTAACATCATTAGAAGACATGGGATTAGTTTCCATTGTTACGATGATGATACCCAATTATATATCTCAACCAAACCAGACGAAATACCTAAGTTGTCTAGACTAACTGAGTGTGTCCAGGACATTAAAGATTGGATGACCAATAACTTTCTTTTATTAAATTCAGATAAGACAGAGATATTACTCTTCGCTCACACCAACTAACTTCATGTCCTCTCTCACTGCATCCATAAATCTCCTCTTTGGTCTTCCTCTAGACCTCCTGACTCGCAGTTCCAACCTCAGCATCCTTCTACCGATATATTCACCATCTCTCCTCTGAAAAAGTCCAAACCACCTCAATCTGGCCTCTCTGACTTTATCTCCAAAACATCTAACATGGGTTGTCCCTCTGATGAACTCGTTCTTGATCCTATCCACCCTTGTCACTCCCAAGGAGAACCTCAACATCTTAATCTCTGCTACCTCCAGCTCTGCCTCCTGTCTTTTCTTCAGTTCCACTGTCTCTAAGCCATAGAGCATCGCTGGTGTACTGAAGTATTATGTTTGCGTGCTAGGTTTATAGTTATGATCACTGTGGGGCATCGGTTAGAATGCACAAGTCTTGATTCTCCTTAAATCTCTCTCTTTATTCCAGCATTTCTCATGTTAATCAATAGGTGGACAGATATGTGGTTCTACATAAGGAAATAAAATATGATACCATATAAGTCACAGGAACAGGAACGAAAATAGTTACTAAGTACTTTCATAAACCAAACTATACATTTCTAGATACTGAACAACAGATATAATGCAAACACCAATTCTAGCATTAGCTATCATGCATCATTGCTAACAACAAACAGTAGGTGATTAGATTCAAAGTAAAGTCCTATCCTCCCAACATATGTAGAAATAAATGTAATACTACTCACAATATTTGCACGTACAAATCCACCAAACAAGATTAACTGCATGAACAAACATTTAAAGAGCTGGTTTCCTTCTACACCAAACAAACAACTTCTGTGTTAGAACACGATAGAATGTCAGGAAAACACCTAAAAAAAAGGTCTATTGGCGCCCCCTACTGGACTGACCCACAATTCCTTTACAACAGCCGCCCCCAAATTTGGTCCTCAAATTTGCTGTTACTAGGATGAACCTTTCTTTTCGTCGTCTGAAATAGCAGGGAGGCGGATTAGACGGCTGACAGGTCTGACGTAGGTCCGGTCGTTCACCTTAACTTCTGCTGCACGTATTCGACCATCAGCTCCAGGGAATACCTTGCTTATCTGCCCGATTGGCCATAGTGCTCTGGGCAACTGAGGATCCACTATGAGTACTACTGTATTCAGTTGTAATGGATCTGTGTCAGTTCGCCATTTCTCACGGATTTGCATAGCAGGCAGGTAGGTCTTTATGAACTGTGTCCAGAATCTGTCTGCAAGGACTTGGCAAGCTCTCCAGCGCCTCCGACTGAGGAGATTGGAGTCATGGTAAAGGGTTTGTGGCAGGGAAGGGTCCAGCCGCCCCATCAAAAGAAGATTTGGGGTAATTGGATCTGGGTCAGCCAGGTCAGAGGAGACATAGCCTAAGGGCTTGGAATTTAGGATTCCCTCGATTTCAATAAGAATGGTGTTGAGCATCTCCTCAGTCACAGTCTGGGCATTGAGAGTGGCATTTAAAGCTGTCTTTATAGAACGAATTTCCCTTTCCCAGGTACCTCCAAAATGCGGTGCATTGGGAGGATTAAAGATAAACTTAATCTGATGCTCTGCAAGGTGAGTTCGCAATGCGGGCTGCATAGATTGAAAGGAGTCATGGAGTTCTCGCTCACCTCCTTTGAAATTTGTTCCTTGGTCTGATAGTAACTCAGCAGGGCCATTAGAAAGGAGTCGGTATCTAGACTGGACAAGATATCGATATGTACGGCTCTTGTCGTTAAGCATTTAAATAGGATCCCCCATCTCTTTTCATTGCGGCGACCTATCTTAACTAAGAAGGGCCCAAAACAGTCCACTCCCATCGAGAAGAATGCAGGACACTGCAAACGGAGACGGGCAGGAGGTAGATCTGACATCCGACGGAGGACTGGGTGTGGTCTCCATCTCTGACATTCCAAACAGGCACGTTGCTCTTTAGGTTACTGTCTACATGCCGAAAGAGCATTCTGGTCACGGGCTGCTTCGGATCCAGAACAATTGGGTGAACTATTTCTGAATCTAGCTGGTTACACCTACGTAGTCTACCTCCAACACGAATGATGTATAACTCTTTGTCCAGTTCAGGGGCCAGCAGTGCCAGGCAGCTTAATGGTGGTACTGGTTTACCAGCAGTAAGACAACAGGTCTCTTCGGGGAAACTCTCTCTCTGAGCAGCTCTGAGGATCTCTATTTCTGCTTTCTGATAAGTTTCAGCTGGAGGGCCTTGTGCATCGGATGAAGTTGCATCATGTAGGTACCCAGCAGTGGCTTTTATTAGGTCTGTGAAACAATGGAACTCTTTGGGGTCAGGTCGTGGTGGCCCGGTGACTGTGTTGAGGCAGGAAAGGGGTTTACGTAGTTCCTCTGCTTCCACTTTCCTGGGAATTGATGGGGTATTCGGCCAGTGCTCAGAAGATTGTCGTAGAAATGACGGTCCTTTGCTCCATTGATGTTTACCTGCCAGCTCCAACAGGGTCTTTCCCCTTGTGATGTCGTCAGCTGGGTTGTTCAAAGAGTCAACGTAACGCCAGTCTTTGTTATTAGTTAGCTCCTGTATTTCGGCAACTCTTGTCCCCACAAATACCTTAAAGCGGCAGGAATCTGACTAGATCCAGTGTAGGGTCGTAGTTGAGTCTGTCCACAGGGTAACACAGTCGATGCTTATAGTAAGTTCCTTCTGCAGTAGCTGAGCGAGTTGGGCACCAGTGAGGGCGGCACACAGCTCCAGCCGGGGCATTGAAAGCTGCTTCTTGGGCGCTACTCGTGATCGAGCAGTGATGAATGCCACCTTGACTTGACCATCTGGATTCTCAGTACGGAGATATCCGACACACCCGTAGGCCCGTTCTGATGCGTCACAGAATATGTGGACCTCTTTGTGGCAACTAGGGTGATCTAGGTTAAGGCTGACATAACATCGGGGCAAACTGATTTTCTCCAAATGCTGAAGTTCGGTGCGTCTCTCTGCAGATCACGCCACAGGAAACGTAAAAGTGGCCTGTCCTCCGGGAGTAGCCTCACCTGATGAAACATGCCTTTGATGTCACTGCTGACAGCTGTGGAATGTTCTCTGAATTGCAGAAGAACACCGAGCAGGGAGGAGCTCAAATTGGGACCAGGCAGGAGCAGTTCATTCAGATTGTTCCCTGTATAGGTGAAGGAACAATTGAACACAATCCTGTTTTTCCCATTGTGGGTCACCATATGATGCGGGATAAACCAGGACTCGTTAGATGATTCCCATACCTCTTGACTCACCTTTATGGCATACCCTGCCTGTTCAAGTTTCTGGATTTCAGAGTTGTATGCTGTGGCACGAACTGGATCACAGAGAAGGCGCTTCTCTGTACTCCTTAAGTTAGCAAGGACTGCAGTTGGTGCGGCCAACAAAGCGGGCATAGATTGCACTCTTAGTAAAGGTGTGGCATACCTGTGATCCCCATTTATATTGACCCGAACTGTCTTTGTCTGCAAAAGTTCCATTGCACTCTGATCCTGTCGGGACCTGGTAACTAGTTTCTCGTTTTTATATGGCAGGACATCAAGCTGCCAAAGCCTTTCTACATGTTGATGCAATTCGGCTGATGGGGAGAGCGTTGCGATGAACAGGCATGACTGGGTTCCATCTCGCTGTGGTAAGCATTTAGCCGGGCCTTGAAGTGTCCAGCCAAGTCTTGTCTTAACCGCTACAGGACCCTCCCATGGTCCTAATATTACTGGCTGGGTTGGAGTTATTAAGTGAGGAAAGTCTGATCCAATGAGAAGAAGAGGTTGGGCACATTTGATTTCTGCCAAGGGCAATTTCCTCAAATACCTGTACTTGCGCTGCAGTCACTCCACTGGGTATGTGTGTTCTACTAGACCCAGCTGCGCTGCAGTGAAGGCTCCTCCGATCTTATAAACTCTCTCAGGGTGGCTGGCTGGTGAGATCGTGAAGGACACAGAAGAACCTTGTATCACTCACAAGTCTTGCTGCACCGTTCTCAGTGTCAGGCTTTCTTTGGGACCCTGGAGATTTAACCTCAGTGCTGCCTCCTGTAGGAGAATAGTTCGACTATTATGACTGGGGAGGGGCCACCACAGTACATGGTGACGCAGGTGTAGTTTGTATAGAGCCCATTAGCACAGCCATTGTCTTGTTTCTTTCTTTTTCCCTCCCCTTTGCGATCACGTGGCCTTGTAGCTACATCTTTATGGGTCTATATCTGATTTATCTCCAAAAGCGAGGGCATTCTTCTCTTTAGTGGGTGGAGATACCGCCTAAAGTTAGCCTTGAGATCCTGGGGTAATTTACTGCTTAACCTGGCCACATGCGATCCGCACTGAAGTTCAATGAGTCCCTCCTGTTTCAGCTGTTCTAGCATCCCCACCAGAGCTCTGACTCTCAGCGCGAATTTTCGGAATCCCATGGAATCTCCTGGATGGATAGGGGGTCCGTCCATCAACTCTCCAATTCTCCGCAAAGCTAGTTGGTGAGGTTGACCATACTGCTGAATAAGGGATTGCATTGTGTCTGAGTAGGGGTATGGAGAGTTACTGTAGGAGTCAGTGATTAAGAGGGCTTCTTCAAATTTGAGGTGGTCCAGCAAGATTTGGTATTTGAACCTCTCCGTTGCATGCGTGGGAAGAATTTTTTCCAAGGATATTCGTAATCTTCCAAACTCTCTGGGGTCGTCACACGTAAAGTCTGGGATGGATGGCTTGGGACCCCTATATGATCTCTCCTGGCTACGCGGTTGTGCACAAGTGGGACTATAGTCCCTCGGAGGTGGCAATGGAGGAGCAGCAGAATTAGTGAATTCAGACCCAGAGTCTGACTGTTGATAATTGCTATATTGCTGTTGATAGTCTGGCGTGGACGGGGAGGATGGCCGATTCAGTTCTAGTTTAAGGATGCATTCCTTTAGCTCCTCTAAAACACCTATGATCCTCTGATCAGGATTGGGCTGTCCTGCTCTTTCATCTGATGTCACAGGTGGAGGGGGTGGTGGCCAGTCTTCATCCTCTACTGCAATGGCTAATCGATGAGCGGGCTGAGGCAGGGGACCAGCTACAGTTAGCTGCTTCGTTTGGTCAATGGGAGAGTAGTTTGAGGCTAATGGCACAGGATGATGAGATAAGAAGGCATAATTCCTGTCCATTTGACGTTGCATGTCCAATACAGTATGCTGTAGCCTCCGGTTATCCTCCTGCAGCTGTTGAAGTACTTCTAACATAGGCGTTGTAGGCTGGTATGATGTTGGTGTGCTCTCATAAAGGGGAACAGGAGCGGGGGCAGAGGGCATTCCTTCTGTGCCTTCTATGCTCCAGTTCTGTGGGATGGAGTGCAGGGGGAGAGGAGTCATCTCGACGAGTTTCTCTCTCTCCTGCTATCTCCAATTCCCACAACATGCTGTCTCGGCTCATCAAATGCTACTGGATGTGGGAGATCAACCTCATATTCCTTTAACCAGAACGGAGGGTTCCTTTGTCGGCGAGGACGAACATGGTCTGGTCTGAAATCTCCATCTAATGGGGCATGAGCCATCTTCATCCACAGTAATCACCTAATTCGGCTCGAAGGACCAATTTGTTCTGAAGTATTATGTTTGCGTGCTAGGTTTATAGTTATGATCACTGTGGGGCATCGGTTAGAATGTGACCACGCCGCCATCTTCCTCATGCCAAAATATAAACAAAGGCTGAAACAGGAAGTTCCGGTTCAGAGTGAGGTCGCGCGCTGGACGGACCAATCGGTGGCCGCGTTACAGGACGCACTCGATGACGCAGACTGGGACATGTTCATGTGAAAGTCTTGATTCTCCTTAAATCTCTCTCTTTATTCCAGCATTTCTCATGTTAATCAACAGGTGGACAGGTAGGTGGTTCTACATAAGGAAATAAAATATGATACCATATAAGTCACTTGAACAGTAACAGGAACGAAAATAGTTACTAAGTACTTTCATAAACCAAACTATAAATTTCTAGATACTGAACAACAGATATAATGCAAACACCAATTCTAGCATTAGCTATCATGCATCATTGCTAACAACAAACAGTAGGTGATTAGATTCAAAGTAAAGTCCTATCCTCCCAACATATGTAGAAATAAATGTAATACTGCTCACAATATTTGCACGCACAAATCCACCAAACAAGATTAACTGCATGAACAAACATTTAAAGAGCTGGTTTCCTTCTACCCGTCGCTACACCAAACAAACAACTTCTGTGTTAGAACACGATAGAATGTCAGGAAAACACCTAAAAAAGGTCTATTGGCGCCCCCTACTGGACTGACCCACAATTCCTTTACAACAGCTGGTCTCACCACTGTCCTGTACACCTTTCCTTTCATTCTCGCCGATACTCTTTTATCACACCTGAAACTTTTCTCCACCCATTCCAACCTGCCTGTACCCGCCTCTTCACCTCCTTTCCACACTCTCCGTTGCTCTGGACTGTTGACCCTAAGTACTTAAAGTCCTGCACCTTCTTTACCTCTGCTCCCTGTATCCTCTTGGGTTCCTCTCATTTTCACACATGTATTCCATCTTGCTGCAGCTAACCTTCATTCCTCTGCTTTCCAGAGCGTACCTTCACCTCTCCAAATTTTCTTCCACTTGTTCCATGCTCTTGCTACAAATCACAATGTCATCTGCAAACATCATAGTCCATGGAGACTCCTGTCTAACCTCATCTGTCATCCTGTCCATCACCAGAGCAAACAAAAAGGGCCTCAGCGCCGATCCTTGATGCAGACCCACCTCCACCTTGAACTCTTCTGTCACACCTACAGCACATCTTACCACTGTCTTAGCGCTCTCATACATGTCCTGTACCACTCTCACATATTTCTCTGCCACTCCGGACTTCCTCATACAGCACCACAGCTCCTCTCTCAGCACCCTGTCGTACGCCTTCTCTAAATCTACAAAGACACAATGCAACTCTTTATTACCTTCTCTGTACTTCTCCGCCAGCATCCTCAAAGCAAATACTGCGTCTGATGTACTCTTTCTAGGTATGAAACCATATTGCTGCTCACAAATGCTCACCTCTGCCCTTAACCTAGCTTCCACTACTCTTTCCCACAGCTTCATTGTATGGCTCATTAGCTTTATTCCTCTGTAATTGCCACAGCTCTGCACATCTCCCTTGTCAGTGGTGTCAAGAGTATTCACATTCATTACTTGAGTAGAAGTATAGATACTACTGTTCAAAAATACTTCTTTAGAAGTTGAAGTATCAACCCAACCTTTTTACTTAAGTAAAAGTTTAAAAGTACTGGTTTCAAAACTACTTAAAGTATAAAAGTAAAAGTACCGTGAGGGGCGACAAAAGCATTAAGGTCTCGCTTTCTGATCATGCGACGGGGAGTGGGTGGGGGGTGGGTGCGTTGTGCGCGTTCTGATCATGTGAACGGGGGGGTTGCGCGTTCTAATCATAAAAATAGAGTAACGAGGCTATTTTTAAAATGTAAGGAGTAGAAATTACAGATAATTGCTTAAAAATGTAAGGAGTAGAAGTAAAAAGTCGGCTGAAAAATAATTACTCGAGTAAAGTATAGATACCCAAAATTTCTACTTAACTAAGGTAACGAAGTATTTGTACTTCGTTACTTGACACCTCTGTCCCTTGTTCATAAAAATCGGCACCAATACACTTCTTCTCCATTCTTCTGGAATCCTTTCACTCTCCAAGATCTTGTTAAACAAACTAGTCAGAAACTCTACTGCCACCTCTCCTAAGCACTTCCATACCTCCACAGGTATTTCATCAGGACCAACAGCATTTCCACGCTTCATCCTCTTCAACGCTCTTTTCACCTCACTTTTACTAATATTTGCTACATCCTGCTCCACAAAAGTCACGTCTTCTACTCTTTATTCTCATTCATTTTCTCATTCATCAACTCCTCAAAGTACTTCTTCCATCTTCCCATCACCCTCCTGGCATCTGTCAGTACATTTCCATCTCTATCTTTAATCACTCTAATCTGCTGCACATCCTTCCCATCTCTATCTCTCTGCCTCGCCAACCTGTACAGATCCACCTCACCCTCCTTACTGTCCAGTCTAGCATACAAGTCCTCATATGCTCTTTGTTTGGCCTTTGCCACCTGTACCTTCACCTTACGGTGCACCTCCCTGTACTCCTGTCTACTCTCTTCAGTCCTCTCAGTGTCCCACTTCTTCTTAGCTAACCTCTTTCCCTGTATACACTCCTGGACTTCCTCGTTCCACCACCAAGTCTCCTTGTCCACTTTTCCCTTACCTGATGATACACAAGTACCCTCCTACCTGTCTCCCTGATCACATTGGCTGTAGTTGTCCAGTCAACTGAAGGCACCTCCTGACCACCCATAGCCTGTCTCATCTCCTCCCTAAAGATTACACAACATTCTTCCTTTCTCAGCTTCCACCACTTTGTCCTCTGCTCTGCCTTTGTCCTCTTCACCTTCCTCACCACCAGGGTTATTTTACACAACTCCATTCTGTTTTGTCTGGCTACACTCTCCCCTACCAACACTTTGCTGTGAATAATCTCTTTCAGATTACAACATCAACAAAAGATGAAGTCCACCTGAGTGCTTCTGCCTCCACTATTATATGTCATCCTATGTTCCTGCCTCTTCTGGAAGAAAGTGTTTACTACTGCCATTTTCATCCTCTTTGCAAAGTCCACCACCATCTGTCCTTCTACATTCCTGTCCTGAAGACCAAACCTGCCCATCACATTTTCATCACCTCTGTTCCCTTCCCCAACATGTCCATTGAAGTCTGCACCAATCACCACTCTCTCACCTCTGGGGATGCTCTGCATCACTTCATCTAATTCACTCCAGAATTTCTCCTTCTCTTCTAACTCACATCCTACCTGTGGAGCATAACCACTAACAACATTCAGTTTCAATTCAATTCAGTTTTATTTGTATAGCGCTTTTAACAATTGACATTGTCTCAAAACAGCTTTACACAATCAAAAGAATTATTTAAGTTTGTATGGAATGTGAATGTGTATGAATCAAAATGTTCAGATATTCCCTGGTGAGCAAGCCCGAGGGCGACAGTGGCAAGGAAAAACTCCCTGAGATGGTAATAGGAAGAAACCTTGAGAGGAACCAGACTCGACAGGGAACCCATCCTCATCTGGGTGAAACAGATAGCAGGAAATGATCTGCATTTATACAGTGTTAAGTGTTAGGTTCAGCTATAATAGTTGATGTTAATTGATGTTATAATAGTTGATGTTAAAATGGAGTCCAGTAGTTATTCGAGACTCAGATAGACTTGTAGAAAGTTCCAGTCCTGAACTATCGAATTGTCAAGTCCTCAGAGAAACAGCTGACAACACCAGTCGAGGCCAGAACCATCTTCTAAGTAGATAGAATCATCCCCAGACACCAGGCACATCCTAAAGAGACACACGGGGCATCCATGCGCTGAGACCTCCAACCAGAAACCGGGCACCAGGATGGATCAGACAGGTCCGGAGGGCAGAGGGAGTCTGGATCACTGGCAGCTCAGGAACCACATGTGTAGCTCGACAGAGAGAGAGAGAGAAAGAGTGAAAGGGGGAGACAGGGGGAGAGAGGAAAGAGAAAGAGGGGGAGGAAGAGAAGAGGAGGAGAGATTGCAATTAGGTATGGTCACAGTCACAATGTCTAATGTGAATGTATATTTACTGTAGAGTGCAAGCAGGGACTCCGGCAGGACTAACTATGACAGCATAACTAAAAGGGAGAGCCAGAAGGAAACACAAACATGAGGGCTCCCTGAGATGTAAAGCAAACAATCACCTCACCGTCAACAAACCTGAGTGATCAAATGAGACTGAGGAAGACAGCATCTAAAACATACCAGTTCACCATAATACTCTACGTCCATGAGTCCCCCAGATCTGCTCCTTTACCTTATGGCAAATCTATTTATAAAAATGCTTGGCTAAATAAATAGGTTTTTAGCCTAGACTTAAACACTGAGACTGTGTCTGAGTCCCGAACACTATTTGGAAGACTATTCCATAATTTTGGGGCTTTGTAAGAAAAAGCTCTGCCCCCAGCTGTAGTTTTCATAATACGCGGTACTGACAAGCAGCCTGCATCCTTTGACCGAAGTAGGCGTGGCGGATCGTAAGACACTAGCAGTTCGCTCAGAAACTGCGGGGCGAGACCATTTAATGCCTTATATGTCAAGAGTAGTATTTTAAAATCAATGCGAAATTTCACAGGGAGCCAATGCAGTGAAGATAGGATAGGGGTGATGTGCTCATATCTTCTGGTTCTAGTGAGGACTCTCGCTGCTGCATTCTGGACTAGCTGAAGCTTGTTTATGCACCTAACTGAACAACCAGACAGTAAGGCATTACAATAGTCCAACCTAGAGGTGATAAAAGCATGAACTAGTTTTTCTGCATCGTTTAGCGACAATATATTTCTTATCTTGGCAATATTTCTGAGGTGAAAGAATGCTATCCTGGTGATATTATCTACATGAGCTTCAAATGAAAGGCTGGAATCTATAATCACGCCGAGGTCTTTTACTGTTGCACTTAACGGAACAGAAAGGCCATCTAAAGTTACGGTGTGATCTAAGATTTTACTTCTAGCTGTATGCGGTCCTATGACTAGAACTTCTGTCTTATCCGGATTAAGCAGAAGGAAGTTAATTAGCATCCAATTTCTTATGTCCTGCACACATTGCTCAACTTTAGTAAGATGGTTTTTCTAATCAGGTTTTGTTGAGACGTATAGCTGTGTGTCGTCAGCATAACAATGAAAACTAATACCATGCTTACGGATTATGTTGCCCAGAGGAAGCATGCAAAGGGAAAAAAGCAGTGGGCCTAAAACTGAACCCTGCGGAACGCCAAACTCCACTAGAGAACATGCAGAATAATCACCATTTAAGTCTACATACTGATAACGATCGGTCAAATAGGATCTGAGCCAGGAGAGGGCTGTACCCTTAATTCCTACTACATTTTCTAATCTGTGAAGAAGAATAGCATGATCAATAGTGTCAAAAGCTGCACTGAGGTCGAGTAATACAAGCATAGTTACACAACCCTGATCAGAGGCCAATAGGAGGTCATTTACTACTTTAACGAGTGCTGTTTCTGTGCTGTGATGAGGCCTAAATCCTGACTGATACAGTTCATGTATGCCATTTCTATGTAGATATGAGCATAGCTGCTCCACTACTATCTTTTCCAGAATCTTAGAGATAAAGGGGAGGTTTGATATTGGCCTGTAATTGGACAGCTGACAGGGATCGAGGTCAGGTTTCTTAATTATTGGTTTAATAACTGCTACTTTAAAAGATTTTGGAACATAACCAATGCTGAGTGAGGAATTAATTATTCTCAACCGCGGTTCTGTTATTACTGGTACTATCTGTTTAAGAAAATGTGTCGGTATAGGATCTAATATACAGGTTGATGAATTTGCAGAAGAGATGAGTGAAATTAGTTCATTCTTTTCAAGAGGAGTAAAGTATTCTAGGTTTGAATCTGACATGGCTAGGTTAACATCTGTATCAATTACATTGTTTGGTTTCAAAGCCTCAATTTTAAGCCTGATATTTACAATTTTATTATTAAAAAAGTTCATGAAGTCCTCACTATTGCATGACGTTGTTGTGGAGATTCCTGTAGTGGTCTTATTTCTGGTTAATTTGGCTACGGTATTAAATAAAAATCTAGGATTATTTTTATTTTCTTCTATAAGAGTGGAGAGATACGTTGATCTAGCTACACTAAGAGCTTACCTATAGTTCAGGATGCTCTCTTTCCATGCTATTTGAAATACCAATAATTTAGTTTGACGCCATTTACGCTCTAATTTCCGAGCAGTCTGTTTTAAAGTGCGCGTGTGATCGTTATACCAGGGAGCGAGTTTCTTATCTCAACATTCAGTTATAACAACATTGAACATCACCCCTTCAATATCCAGCTTTAGACTCATCAAACTGTCTGATACTCTTTTCACCTCTAGAACATTCCTTACAAACTCCTCTTTCAGGATAACTCCTACTCCATTTCTTTTCCTATCCACACCATGGTAAAATAATTTGAACCCTGGTCCTAAGCTTCTAGCCTTGCTACCTTTCCACCTGGTCTCCTGGACACACAGTATATCCACCTTCCTTCTCTGCATTATATCAACCAACTCTCTTCCCTTCCCTGTCATGGTCCCAACATTCAAAGTCCCTACGTTCACTCCTGAACTCTATGCTAAACTGGACTTCATGTTAATTTAAAGAACTTCTGTCATATTGAACTTTCACCTGCACAACACACATGATGGTATATAATTTCTATCTGTTATCACCCAGATGAGGATGGGTTCCCTGATTGAGACTGGTTCCTCTCAACGTTTCTTCCTAATACCATCTCAGGGAGTTTTTCCTTGCCACCATCGTCGTCACCCTTGGCTTGTTCATCAGAGACATTTCATTCATCATTCATTCATCTCATTATTACCTATACACATTTTTCTCACACATACACACTTCCAAATATTTTCTTTTAGAATTTTTTTTTCTTTTTTGTAAATTATCTTTCATATTTGTGAAGCTGCTTATGAGACAATGACCATTGTTAAAAGCGCTATATAAATAAAATTGAATTGAATTGAATTGAATTAAATTTAAAGAAAAGACCAAGATGGCGCCAGTGAGGTCCATAGAGAGACATTCGGGACTGCAATCTCCTCAGCTTCACCGAGACATGGCTGAACCCAGCGGTGCCAGACCACGACATACAACCAGCCAAGTTCATCTCGGTTCACCACATGGACAGGACGCGGGACTCGGGGAAGTCAAGAGTGCAACTGCTGGTGCAACAGCGCGAGCATTGTTCCTCTTACATGCTCCTGCACACCAAATCTGGAACTACTGTCCATCATGTGTCGCCCTTTTTATCTTCCATGGGAGTTCACATCGGTCATAATCAGTGCCGTTTATATCCCACCACAAGCGGACACAGACATTGCCTTATGCGAGCTGCATGAGGCACTCACACAGCACCAGACACAACACCGGGACGCTGCGCTCATTGTGGCAGGGGACTTTAATAGTGCCAACCTCAAACGCGCAGCACCGAACTTTCATCAGCATATCACCTGCCCCACCAGGGGTGATAGGACACTAGATAATTGTTATACAACGGTCAAGGACGGCTACAAGGCACAATCTCGTCCAGCGTTTGGTAAATCCGACCACGCCGCCATCTTCCTCATGCCAAAATATAAACAAAGGCTGAAACAGGAAGTTCCGGTTCAGAGTGAGGTCGCGCGCTGGACGGACCAATCGGTGGCCGCGTTACAGGACGCACTCGATGACGCAGACTGGGACATGTTCAGAAACAGCTCCGATGATGACGTCAGTGTGTTTACGGAAGCGGTTGTGGGATTTATTGGGAAGCTAGCGGATGACAGTGGAGAAAAAGACTATCAGAACGTTTCCCAACCAGAAGCCGTGGGTGGATAAAACTATCCGCGACGCTCTGAGATCTCGCACCGCTGCCTACAACACGGGACTTGCGTCGGGGGACATGGAACCATACATACAAGGCTGCGGCATATAACGTGCGGAAGGCGGTGAAAGAGGCGAAGCAGCGCTACAGGAGAAAACTAGAGTCACAGCTTCAACAGAGTGACTCTAGGAGCGTGTGGCAGGGACTAAGGACAATAACGGACTATAAAGCACCAACATCCGGTATGACGAACGCGGACGCGACTCTGGCAGACGTGCTCAACACTTTCTATGCTCGCTTCGAGGTTGCAGCTAAAGACGCTAGCGGTGCTAATGCTAATGGCGCTAATGCTAACGGCGCTAACGGCTGCAGACAGGAAGACACTGCCAGCACCGGAAACACGCTCATCATCACCGGGCACGACGTGAGGAGAGCCTTCAGGAGAGTGAACACCAGGAAAGCAGCAGGACCACACGGCATCACAGGCCGTATTCTCAGATCCTGCGCAGATCAGCTAGCACCTGTGTTCACTGAGATATTCAACATCTCTTTATCTCAGTCGGTGATCCCCACGTGCTTCAAAGAGTCCATCATTGCTCCTGTCCCAAAGAAACCACATCCTGCTTCCCTCAGCGACTATCGCCCTGTAGCCCTCACCTCAGTAGTGATGAAGTGCTTTGAACGCCTTATCAGAGACTTCATAATTTCTTTACTACCCAACACACTGGACCCACTACAGTTTGCATACCGTCAGAACCGCTCCACAGACGATGCAATCTCTCATCTCCGCCACACATCACTTACTCACCTGGACACTAGGAAAGGGAATTATGTTAAAATGCTCTTCATCGACTACAGCTCTGCATTTAATACCATAATTCCCTCCACACTCGCCACCAAGCTGGAGCACCTGGGACTCAGCTCATCTATATGTCAGTGGATCTCCAATTTTCTGACTGGCAGACCACAGGCAGTAAGGATGGGCGGACATGTCTCAGCTACACTCACTCTCAGCACTGGAGCACCCCAGGGTTGTGTTCTGAGCCCCCTGCTGTACTCTTTATACACCCACGACTGCGTGGCCACTACCAACTCCACCTCCATCATCAAGTTTGCTGACGACACCGTCGTGGTCGGACTGATCACCAACAATGATGAGTCGGACTACCTAGAGGAGATTGGAAATCTGGAGAACTGGTGCCAGAGGAACAATCTCCTCCTGAACGTCAGCAAGACAAAGGAGCTGATAGTGGATTTTAGTACAAAGCAGGAGAGGAACTACCAGACCCCCGTCATCAACAGGAGCCCAGTGGAGAGAGTGGACAGCTTCAGATACCTCGGTGTTCACATCACTCAGGTCCTGTTATGGTCCTGTCACATCAGCACCATGGTGAAAAAAGCCCGGCAGCGTCTGTACCACCTCAGACGCTTGAGAGACTTTAGACTGGAGTAGACTTTAGACTACTCCTGCACCATAGAGAGCATCCTGACGGGAAACATCACGACCTGGTTCGGGAACAGCACCATGCAGGACAGACGAGCTCTACAGAGGGTGGTGCGATCAGCTGAGAGCATCATCTGCACTGAGCTCCCTGACCTGCACTCGATCTACAGCAAGCGGTGCTGAACCAAGGCCAGGAAGATCGTGAAGGACCTCAGTCACCCCAGTAATGGACTGTTCTCTTTGTTGCGGTCTGGGAAGCGATTCTGCTCCCTAAAGTCCAACACAGAGAGACAGAGGAGGAGCTTAAGTTGTGTTAAGCTCACAACATTGACTGGACAATCATGGACACATTCATACACACTTGCACTAAATACTTATACATCTGGACACATGTCACTTTCACTAGTCACCTTTCATGCATATTTGCATAACCATTGTCACTTTAAATTCTATATATATATATATATATATATATATATATATATATATATATAACCCCATATTTCTATATTTTGCAATATTTTATTATGCCCTTATTGTACAGTTTATTTTACTAGTTAAATTTATTTCTTTATTATTTCCTTTTATTGATACTTATTTTACGTACAAGCTTTTATTTTCTTTTTAAGGTCACTGGCGGTCGTGTAAGCATTTCACTGCATATTGTACTGTGTATGACTGTGTATGTGACAAACAAAATTTGAATTTGATTTGGAATTTGAAAAGTACCTGATTATCTGGAGAATTTATAGCATCAGAATCTGAAATAATAAATGTGAATAAGAGCATCTGCTAAAAGTATACCTATGAATGTTGCTCTAGAATCTGGTAGGAAAATCAGCAGAACTAACTCAAGCCTAACACTAAAGACTACAAACCTGGCCATGAGGGACTGTAACACTACAACATCCAGCATCTATTCAATTCAATTCATCTTTATTTGTATAGCGCTTTTAACAATTGGCATTGTCACAAAGAAGCTTTACACAATCAAAAGTATTATTTAAGTTTGTATGAAATGTGAATGAATCAAAATGATAAGATTTTCCTTGATGAGGACAACAGCGACAGTGGCAAGGGAAAACTCTGTAGGAAGTAGAAAGAAACCTTGAAAGGAACCAGATTCAACAGGGAACCCATCCTCATCTGGGTGATAACAGATAGCAGGAAATGATCTGCAGTCATACTGTAGGAGGCTGGAAGTTCAGTATAACAGGAGACGTGTTTAAGTTCATATAGAGTCCAGTTCGTTATTGGAGGATCAGATAGACTATAGGAAACTTCAGTCCTGAACTATCGAGCGACTGCAGTCACGAGTCCTCAGGTAAACAGCTGTCTGTATCAGCCGAGGCCGAGACCACCTTCATGGTCAAGTGGAAGCGTCCCCAGTTACCATACGCATCACAAGCAGACCACACTGAGCATCCATGCGACAAGATCTCCAACCAGAAGCGGGATATCAGTCTGACAGGTCCAGAGGGTAGAGGGGGTCTGGATCACTGGCAGCTCAGGAGAGATGTGTGTAGCTCGACAGGGGAAAGAGAGAGGGGGAGACAGAGAAGAGAGATCAAAGGAGTACAGTAGGTGATAAATATCAGTTATGGTCACAGTCACACAATGTATAAGGTGAATATATATTTAGTGCAGGAACTCTGACAGGACTAACTATGACATCATAACTAAAAGGTTTTAGTTTTCATATTACAGTACGTGGTACTGACAAGCAGCCTGCATCCTTTGATCGAAGTACGTAGGCATGGCGGATCGTAAGACACTAGCTGTCATGCACACTCAACCTGCGCCCGGCACTAGGACCCGGAAGTAAGACGGGCGTCAAACCAGGAAGTATAAAAGAGGTAAACAAACGAGAGTACAACGCTCAGTCATTGAGTTCGCCCGATGTCGTTTCGGAATCGTTCACCAAACCGTGAGTACTCACTATCTTGGTATTACTTTCTGATTGAGTGTGTGTTTATAGGACGCGGGTTAGATTGTGTCTTTCCCTTGCTCTCCTTTTATGAGAGTCCTTAAAACAAACAGCGTGATTATCCTGCCTACTCGTGTTCTTCCGCGTTTGGGTTTACCATTCACGCAACAAAGGGCTAACCGCTAAGCTACGTCTTCTGATCATCCCAGGTTAGTTCGTGACAGAATGACTGAGCCTTCCGCGGTAAACCCAGCGGACTATGCGCACCTCTGCGATGTGGTAGATCAGCATGCCACGCTTATCGATAAGCTAACCGGAGAGATCGCTAATCTGAGCCGGGGCCTCCAAGACCTCGCGGCCTTGCGCCGCGAGGTGGCGGAGCTCCGGCAGGAGAACGCGGATCTCCGCGCGGCTGTCGCTAACGCGGCTAGCGGGCCTCCCGTCGCGGCGGCCGCGGCTCCGCATCCCCCCCCCCCCTTCTTCTGATGTGTTTATTTCTCTACCAGACAAATGGAATGGCATAGACGGGAGATGTGATGTGTTCTTAACAGCGCTTGATCTGGTGTTCGAGTTTAATTCCACCAAGTACTCCACCGATCGGCTACGCATCGCTCTCCTGGTCTCCTTGTTAACAGGGCAGGCAGCTGAGTGGGCCACGGCAGTTCTCAAATCGGACTCTGATACCGCCCATTCTTATAATGAATTCACCCGCCAACTCCGATTGACTTTTGAACACCCAGCGGGCGAGGTGGAGACCGACTCCAAACTCTACCATCTGCGGCAGGGGGGATCGTCCGTGAGCCGGTATAGCGCGGAGTTCCGAACCCTCGCCGTGCAGACCAGCTGGGGAGACGCCGCGCTCCGGACATCCTTCTACGAGGGACTGGCTTCACGAATCAAGGATGAGCTCAGCGGGCGAGAACTCCCCGCCACCCTCGAAGGACTGATCCAGCTAGCTCTGCGCATCGATCAGCGCCTCCTGTCTCGCCCGAAGCCAGCCCCAAGGACCCTGCCGCCTGCACCCACCTTCGCCTACACCACCCCACGACCACCTGCTGTCTTCATTAATACCAGTATGAAACCAGTCGGATCTCCACCTCCTGCCGTGGTTGACACGGGAGCCGGGGAACCCATGCAATTAGGACGCGCCTCCCTGACCGTAGCCGAACGCGAACGCCGGTTCCGAGAAGGGCTATGTGCCTATTGTGGGTCAGCGTCACATCACCGGGCGATCTGCCCACTGCGCCCGGGAAACGCCCAGCCCCGGTGAACCGGAGGAGAGATTCACCGGGCCAGATCCAACTCTCCACCACCATCAACTCCACCACCTCGCGACTAACGGTTCAGGTAATCCTCCAAATTGGCCACAAACGGGTCAGAAGTGCCGCGTTTATCGATTCCGGTGCCGCAGGTAACTTCATTGACTCTACCTATGCCAAAGAAGTGGGGGTAAAAATCGAGGCGTTATCCCAGCCGATTCGCATCACATCAGTCGACGGTCGGCCCCTTTCGTCCAGCCCCATCACTCACCAAACCCAGCTCATCACCCTCGAAATCAACCAGCACAAGGAACAGCTCCAGCTACACCTCACCCCCATCTCCTCACCTCCCATCATCCTAGGCTATCCATGGCTGACCCGACATGACCCGCTCATCTCGTGGACTCAAAACCGGATCCTCCAGTGGGGCCCGACCTGCAGCGAACTTTGCCTACAGGCATCGGCTGGGACGTGTTCCAAAGAGTCCGAGGCCCCCGACGTCGACACCAACGCCATCCCCGTCGCCTATCGGGATCTGGCTGAAGTTTTCTGCAAAAGACGGGCCGCCTACCTCCCACCTCATCGTCCTTGTGACCTGGCCATAGAGCTCCAGCCGGGTTCCGTACCCCCCCGCGGCCATCTCTACTCACTATCCACCTCAGAGACGCAGGCGATGGAAGAATATGTCACCAAGGCCCTTCGCCATGGAACCATTCGGCCGTCCACCTCGCCTGCCGCCACGGGGTTCTTCTTCGTAAAGAAGAAAGGGGGCGAACTTCGCCCATGTGTCGACTATCGGGGGCTAAACAACATCACCATCAAAAACCGACACCCGCTACCACTCACCAACTCAGCCCTGGACGCCCTCTCTGGTGCCACCATGTTTACGAAGTTGGACCTCCGGAGCGCCTACAACTTGGTGCGCATCAGAGAGGGTGATGAGTGGAAGACTGCTTTCATCACACCTACCGGACATTACGAGAGCCTGGTCATACCATTTGGACTCTGCAATGCACCCTCGGCCTTCCAGCAGTTCATAAATGACGTCCTTCGGGACATGCTGGGCCGATGGGTGTTCGTCTACCTGGACGATATTCTAATCTACTCCCACAACACCGAAGAACATATCCAACATGTACGTGCCGTTTTAAAGAGATTGCTCGCTCACCAACTGTACTGCAAGCTGGAGAAATGTGCTTTTCACGAGCACTCCACCACGTTCCTGGGTTTTATCATCTCGTCCCAGGGTGTGGCCATGGACCCGCAGAAGCTAGAGGTTGTACGTCACTGGCCCCTACCCAGGACACTCAAGCAACTTCAACGGTTTCTCGGGTTTGCGAATTTCTATCGTCGCTTTATCCGGGGCTACAGTACAGTTGCCGCTCCATTAACCACATTGACCAGGCTCCCATCTCATCAGTTTCTACTCACCCCATCTGCCATCGCCGCCTTCAAAGAACTCTGTCATCGATTCACCACCGCTCCCATCCTTCTACACCCGGATGCCAACAAACCCTTCGTTGTAGAGGTGGACGCGTCGGATGTGGGCGCCGGCGCCGTTCTCTCTCAGCGAGGTCCAGACCAGAAACTGCACCCCTGCAGTTTCTTCTCCAAAAAATTTGATCCCACTCAGCAGCGATACGGGGTAGGGGACCGCGAGCTGTTGGGCATAAAGTGGGCTTTGGAGGAATGGCGTCACTGGCTCCAGGGCGTCAGTGAGCCGTTCATCGTCTGGACCGATCACCAAAACCTAATCACCATCAAGAACCTGAAGCAGCTCAATCCACGACAGGCACGGTGGGCTCTGTTTTTCGAACAGTATAACTTTCATCTGTCATACCGCCCGGGGTCGAAGAACATCAAGGCTGACGCCCTATCACGTCAACATGAGGACGACCTCCCCCGGGTGGACCCCGTGCCTGTCATTCCCCCATCACGCATCATCGCACCCCTCCACTGGGATTTGGAAACCAGGGTCCGCCAGGCACAGGCTACGGAGACCGAACCGGCAGGCGTGCCGCCTGGGCGACTCTACGTGCCACAACGCCTAAGGACGGAGGTTCTCCAGTGGGGCCACTCATCCACCATCGCCGGACACCCAGGAACGCTAAGAACTCTCTCGTTCATCCGACGGGCCTTCTGGTGGCCCTCCATCCGCAAGGACACCATGGAGTTCGTTCAGGCGTGCCCGGTGTGCGCCAGGGCCAAAGACACAAACCAACCTGCACCCGGAGAGCTCCAACCACTCCCAGTTCCCCGTCGGCCCTGGACGCACATCGCCCTGGATTTCATCACGGGCCTGCCGGCATCAGAAGGAAAGAATACCATACTAACCATCGTAGATCGGTTCTCCAAAGCCGTGCACCTGGTGGCCCTAACCGGACTCCCATCAGCAAAGAACACAGCCGAGCTGATACTGGAACACGTAGTCCGACTGCATGGGTTCCCAAAGGACATCGTCTCGGACAGAGGGCCCCAGTTCACCGCCCGGTTCTGGAAGGCTTTCTGCCGTCTGATCAATTCCACCTGTAGTCTCTCATCTGGGTACCATCCCCAGACTAATGGTCAGACGAAACGGACCAACCAACAACTGGAGCGCTACCTGAGGTGCTTTGTTTCGGATCGTCAGCGCTCCTGGGCCCGCTACCTCAAATGGGCCGAACTCTCCCACAACCTCCACGTCTCCTCAGCCACCAACCTAAGCCCATTTGAGGTTTGTCATGGTTTCCAACCTCCGATGTTCAATCACCAGGAACCGGAGGTTGACGTACCATCGGCCCAACAGTTGGTCCGTAGGTGTCGGCGGCTGTGGCACCAGGCCAATCTCGCCATTCAACGGGCTAACATCAGCTACGCCACCCAACATCGCCGTCGACACCCCCCGGGACGCTTGTACCACGTAGGTGACAAGGTATGGCTTTCCACCAGGAACCTTCATCTGCACACTGAATCACGAAAACTATCACCCAGATTCATCGGACCATACCGCATCACTCTACAGATTAACCCTGTCACCTACCGGCTCCAGCTGCCTGCGGCGCTCCGGATCCACCCTGTATTTCACACATCTCAGCTAAAACCTTTCATCACTTCACCCATGATTCCACCCACCCCCCCTGCTCCTCCCCCCCGAATCATTGACGGCGGTCCCGCCTACACCGTGCGACAGATCCTCGATTCGCGCCCTCGGGGCAGAGGTACCCAGTACCTGGTCGATTGGGAGGGCTACGGCCCCGAGGAACGGTCTTGGGTTCCAGCACGGTTCATCCTCGATCCTGAGCTCATTCGGGACTACCGTCGTAGGGTATCCTCCACCCCAGGACCGTCTGGAGCCGATCCTGGACAGGGGGGTACTGTCATGCACACTCAACCTGCGCCCGGCACTAGGACCCGGAAGTAAGACGGGCGTCAAACCAGGAAGTATAAAAGAGGTAAACAAACGAGAGTACAACGCTCAGTCATTGAGTTCCCCGATGTCGTTTCGGAATCGTTCACCAAACCGTGAGTACTCACTATCTTGGTATTACTTTCTGATTGAGTGTGTGTTTATAGGACGCGGGTTAGATTGTGTCTTTCCCTTGCTCTCCTTTTATGAGAGTCCTTAAAACAAACAGCGTGATTATCCTGCCTACTCGTGTTCTTCCGCGTTTGGGTTTACCATTCACGCAACAAAGGGCTAACCGCTAAGCTACGTCTTCTGATCATCCCAGGTTAGTTCGTGACACTAGCAGTTCGCTCAGATACTGCGGCGTGAGACCATTTAATGCTTTATATGTCAAGAGTAGTATTTTAACATCAATGTGAAATTTCACAGGGAGCCAATGTAGTGAAGATAGGATAGGGGTGATGTGCTCATATCTTCTGGTTCTAGTGAGGACTCTCGCTGCTGCATTCTGGACTAGCTGAAGCTTGTTAATGCACCTACCCTTAATCCGGTTATCCGGATTAAGCAGAAGGAACTTAATTAGCATCTAATTTCTTATGTCCTGAACACAACTTTAGTAAGCTAACAGATGATGGAGGCCACTGTGCTCATTGGGACCTTCAAAGCAACAGAAATGTTTCTGTAAGCTTCCCCAGATTTGTGCTTCGAGACAATCCTGTCTCAGAGGTCTACAGACAGTTCCTTTGACTTCATGCTTGGTTTGTGCTCTAACATGAACTGTCAACTGTAGGACCTTATATAGACAGGTGTGTGTCTTTCCAAATCATGTTGCAAAGGATGTGACACTTGCACTTGCCCTTCAAAATGTAAAACTGGAAAACTTTTATTATTGTTATTTGTTATGCTGTCATAGTTAGTTCTGCCGGAGACCCTGCTTGCACTCTGCACTAAAATATACTTTTACCAACTTCATAACTAACTGTTATCTCTCCTCATCTTCTTCTCTCTCTCTCTCTCTCTCTGTCGAGCTACACATTTCTCTCCTGAGCTGCCAGTGATCGAGACCTGTCAGGTGTCCTGCTCCTGGTTGGAGATCTCGTCACATGGATGCCCTGTGTGGTCTGCCTGGGATATGTCAAATCAAATCAAATCAAATCAAATCAAATCAAAATTAATTTGTCACATACACAGTCATACAGTATGAAATGCAGTGAAATGCTTTTTTGCGACCACAGGGTCGCGACGGCAGCCACCCAGGCGCCATCATAGAAAACAAGGAATCAGATACATTAGGATAACGAGGGTAAAAAATTCCCCTCCCAGACTGCCCTTCGAAGAGGGCAGTGTGCGATCAGGGGTACAAAAAAAATACCTCAGCAGCAAGCACAGAAAGACATGTAATCACAAGACATCAACATTGCAACAATGAGGGTACAGGGATAGGAAATGTCCAATGTAGGCAAACAGCTCCAGTCCCTGCAGCTAAAGAGCGCTGGTCCCGATTCCGCCTGCCCACACCGAGGGGAATAAGCACACGAAGGCGTTGGAAATGGGGAAGGTAGAGTGTCTATCTGTAGCTGTTCTGTGAGTGTGTAAGTGCATGCGTGTCAGTTTGTAAGCCTGTAACATCCCGTAATAATCTGCGCCAGGTGACCTTGAAGGGGGAGGGGGGTAGATTCCAGAGCGTCTCGTTATCTTGGTCTTCGGGGAGTTTGTTATGTCTCCAGCCACTGCCTTGAAATGCAGTAGCTGGAAAGAGAAGGGGCAGAGAAAAAAAAATTTATATATATTTTCCAGGTTTCGATCAATACCTGCCAATTTCACAGATATTTAATGTCCGTCACTGGTCTCCAGGTCCGTCCAAATTACGTTGTATAGCTGCCAGTCTCCCCAAGATGGTATCCAATTTGCGATCCATAACCACAGTCTGATTACTGACAGCTCTCGTCACCATTATTTCCCAGCCAGCCAGTCTCTTGGGGTTGAGACTGACTGCTTTTAAGATTTTTCGATATCCAAGTAATCCACCTAATCCAATCAGCAGAATCCCAGTTATCAGAGTTCCGAATAGGTAAATATCTTCAACATCCTCCAGAGACAGTGCGGCCAGGCACACAATGCGCCACTTCTCCCAACCGTCCATCGTGTATCCAGCAGCAAACGTCCCAGCAGGACAAGTAGGTTCCCCAGAACCCACATTTCTCGTCGAGAAGATCGTGTCAATTACACTCAGAGACCACTTGATCAAATCCATTTCCTTTTTA
The DNA here is from genome assembly GCA_030522415.1 of Channallabes apus. Lineage (NCBI taxonomy): Eukaryota > Metazoa > Chordata > Actinopteri > Siluriformes > Clariidae > Channallabes > Channallabes apus. The sequence goes on from CM060104.1 coordinate 24,691,726, forward strand.
TTTCAAGAGCAAGACGAGAAGAGTCTCTGAATAGTATTTCACAAGACAGACAAGAGAAGCAAGCAGGGAGAGATAAGGGAGGGAGAGCAGATGCGACTGCCTTCGTCAAGAGCCAAGAGGGGGAAGTGTGGTCACTGGAGATGGTTCCACTTTATGAAGACGGTCCTGTCCTCAGCTGATGCAGACAGCTGTTCTCTCAGGACTCGTGACTGCAGTCGCTCGATAGTTCAGGACTGGAGTTTTCTACAGTCTACCTGATCCTTCAATAACCAACTGGACTCCATATGAACTTAAACACATCTCCCATTCTCTATCACTCAGATGAGGATGGGTTCCCTGTTGAGTCCGGTTCCTCTCAAGGTTTCTCCCTAATGCCATCTCATGGAGTTTTTCCCTCAGCACCGTCAACCTCGGCTTGTTCATCAAGAATAATCAGGGATAAATCTGATAATATTGATTCTTTAAAGCTGCTTTGTGACAATGATCACTGTAAAAAGTGCTATACAAATAAAATGTAATTGAATTGAGTTTGGTGCTGAGCAGGGTGTGATAAATGTTGTAAAATAGGTTTAGGTTGGCCTCTTTTTGGCATTATAGGAAAACACCAGTGTACCCACCTAATGGAGAGAGTGGAGTAATGGGGGGAGGGATGTGGTAAGATTAAAACATACAGCTGCAGTCTGGATTAGAATCTCGTATGATGTACAGAAGCTGACCTTCCAGGAAGAAGATGCAGTACTCCAGCTTTTAAATGATAAGGAACTGAATAAGCACAGAGGCGCCACGGTGGCTAAGTGGTTAGCACTGTCACCTTGCGCCTCCAGGGTTTGGGTTCGATTCCCGGCCAGGGTTGAGTCCTGTCTCTGTGTGCATGGAGATTGCATGTTCTCCCTGTGCTTGGTGGGTTTCCTCTGGGTACTTTCCTCCTAAGACCTGCAGAGTAGGCTAATTGGCGGTCCCAAATTGCCTGTATGTGTGTGCTCGGCAATGGATTGGCACCCTGTACAGAGTGTAACCTGCCTCGTGCCCTAAGTCTCCTGGGATATGCTCCAGGTCCCCTGCACGATGAGTGAGTGAGAGTGAGTGAGCAAGCTCAAGCAGTTCCTTTCCACGCTGTCCTTATTGCGAAGATCAAAGATCATTCCGGTCTGTGGGGTGCACACATCGCCCTGCGCATGAGCTTAACCTCACCAAGTGATGGTGTTTACAATGTGACACAATCACCCTTTAAAATGTGCTAGGTTGCTTCTTTCAGATAGAGGATACCACCTTGCCAAGAGAGTGGGTATAGGGTATCTGGGAGAGGGTATAAGGGAGACAACCTAAACAAGAGAGCTGGTACAGTTTTTATGAATACTGATCTAAAATAATTAATTTGAATTAAAACTCTTTAATCTTTAATGCATCTCCAAGTGCACATGTAGGACTCTATAAAGCTCATTGTGGTTTGCAATTACCCAGTGTGGTTCTAGAATCATTAATGAAGGTTAAAGATGGTTTAGAATTCTTGGCCTACTCCTGGAATTTCTAGTAAGCTATGTTCAACTGTATTAAATCTGCTTCTGGAATGCCAAGAGTGGTTCTGAAGTATTCCTCATTTTTCAGTCAATATCATTCTCTAGGAGCATTTTGGAATCTTCAGAGGGTTTGGTTCTATGTTCCATAATGATTCTTGATTTTCCTGTTAAATTCTGAACTTTTCATTTAGGTTGTCTTCAGTAATCCTCAATGTAACTCTAAAACACATGGTTTCTTCAGTTATTTGTGCTCAGTTTTGGCAGCTCTAGAGTGACATAATGACATTTTAGAGCCATGACATAGTTTAGGTTTTCCTCTTTAGAATAATTAATGGACCAGCAGCAGAAACAGAGTAATGAACAAATATATTCAACATACTTTCTTATGACTCTGTGTGTGTGTGTGTGTGTGTGTGTGTTCTGTCTGGCTGGCTGGACATTAGCGTAACTATAGAACAAAGAACATCTCTCCATCCATCTGTTCTTTCATCAAAGCAATCATATTTCTCAACAATAGCCCTGTGCGCACGTGTGTGTGTTGCCTTTTGATGTGAGATTGTGCCAAATTTGGCTGTGACAGAGGGTCATTGCAGCCCTGCAAACACACAGACACTCAGCTGCTCTGGCTCATCTACTCCATCAAATGTGCTTCTAAGCCTCTCAGTCATCCAGTCCCTGTCTCTGTCTCTGTCTCTCCGTCTATGCATGCTGGAAAGCCTGGAAAGAGTGTTTTTGGTGAGAGTATTTTCCTGCCTGGGTTTCATTTGGGGTTTTCCTTGTATTATAAATTTATGTCTAGAATTGTGTTTGTGTGTGTGTGTTAATCCACCCCCATCAGAACACCATATACTAATGTGTGTGCCTGAGCTGCTGTCATCAACTGCTAGGTGTAGGACTGTAGGCATGGTGTTGCAAGGCATAGACGCAGAGGGGGTAAGTCTTTAATAAACCAAACCAAACAAACAAACAAACAAACAAAACAGGAACAAAGGAAGTTGGCTTTACTTGGAGCATGCTATAAACAGAACTCATAAGAAACTTAAACATACACAGACTAGGGATTATACACACACTAATACAATACAGACATGGGATACAAACCAGACAAGACGAGACACACTAAATAGACTAGCGGACTAAACACTAGGGACTATACAACATGCAGGGGTTAAACACACAAGACAAGCTTGGCTAGGTCTACTAGCGGTTCTGCACATTAGCTGCTAAGCTAGCTAGTAGCTAATCAGACTAATGGCTAACAGGCTAGTAGCCTGAGACCCAAGGAATGAACAGACAAGGTACACAGCAGACTAGATATGAAACAGACTAAGAACTATATATATATTTATATTCTTAACTATAAAGGTTAGTGGCTAAACGGGTTAGTACCTAAACAGACTAAGATCTAATCAGGTTAGTAGTGCTCTGGTTAGTATTTATACAGACTAATAACTAAACATGCAATGGGGGTTACTTACACAGGAGCGTACATACATAAGGCTAATTCTCCTAGGGGCTAATCCTACTAGGAGACACAGAGACAAAGACATATTTATATACTGTAAACAAACTTAACTTAAAGCTCCATAAACAAAAAGGCCAACTATCATGAAACAAACTAAAACAAAACACACTTAACCGAACTGAAATCATAAATATAATGCTCGACCCAGTTTCCCAGAACATACAGCTATTTATAACTAGGGTTGTGTACCGAAAACCGGTGCCAATACGGCACCGGTACCTATAGAACCGGTATGTACCGGACTGAAACAGAATGCGAAATTCGGTGCCTCATTTCGGTGCCACTTAAATGCCTGAACTGTTGATTGAAATATTTGTTCTCTAGATTCTTATATTTTTGTAGATTAATAGTTTATTAGATTAAATAAAAAAAATTAAAAGCACAAATCATCCGGAAATGAGAGACCATCCGACATGCGCGTGAATGTAGTAACTAACGTTACACTCGCTCTGACGGCAGGAGGTGGTCTACCGCTATCTTAGCTCAATAAATTAAACAACTTTCGTTAAAATGCCTAAAACTAAACGGTCGAAAGTGTGGCTATATTTCACAAGAAAGGATTCCGACACCGCGACGTGCAGCAAATGTTTTACAGCAGTTGCGTGTAAAGGCGGAGACATGTCAAATCTAATGAAACATTCGAGGGCAGACGGAATAAAGTTAAAAGCAGAGGGAGGCACCGTGTTTAACAGCTTGTGGACAACAGCTGGCGCTATCGGTGTGGACGACCCTCAGTCCCAGTCATACCATCTGTAGCAAAAAGGAGTCACCGATTATGATGCCGACAGCAGCCTTTCCGCAGGTTAGTAGTAGGATAATGTAATGTTAATAGCAAAATGCAAATCTTGCATTCATGCTAACAAATAGTCAAACGATTTGTAAAAAACTAATGTAACATGGATTCTGTTTATAATTATGGCTTTCCAGCCTGTACTAGTAGCACTACAACAGTGACCCCATTTACTATTGTAAAGAAGGCTATGCATGTCCTGTGCAGGGCAATAAGTCAGGAAAGGTGTCATATTTTGCCAGTAAAGGCAAATATGGTGAAATTTCTGCAAAAGAATTGCTAAAATTTGAAGCTTATATATTCATATATACTTTAAACTTTTAATATATTGATAAATTTTAAGCATAAAATTTTTTGTTCAATAAAAATTCATTCTTGAGTCATCCACTATAATTTTGTGGCTTAAAAGTATCGGTTCAGGCACCGTTTTCAAAGTATCGATTTGGCACCGGTATCGAAAAAAAAAAAAAACGATACCCAACCCTACTTATAACATGACTAATGAGCTTCCTCAGTTCAGGTGAGCATCCGCGTCACCTGACTGAGGTGCCTTCTGGGAAACTGAGTCTACAAACAAAACTACAAACTAAACAGTACCCTCTAGTGGGCAACCCTCACAGCTGCAAATATCAGCTGAAAAGGTTCTTCCTGCTGTTGGACAGAAAGTTAGCTTTGAGAAATTCTAGACTACATCATGCATGAATAAAGCAGTTAATAAATTAGTTAACAAACTCATGAAGAGTCGTTCTGTTCACGCTGCTGTATTCGCCATCTGTACATGTAAAAATCTCAAAACGTTTTATGCATATTGAACTTGTGGAAAGAGGATTTAAGCATTGATGAGCAGAATTCTAGAATGTTTAAACCGAAGTCTGAAACGTGAAATCTTCTGTTAAAGATGAGTTACATGTGTTTAGATTCAATATTTCCTTAGAGGTTAAAAGTGTCGATGGTGTTCAAAGAATTTCCCCTCCATCTGGAAAGCATAACAACCAAATAAAAGGGAATAATCGAGCATCACAGCGTTTATATCATTTCAACTCTTCATCCTCTGTTGTGCTCAGGGTTTGGAATACTTAATATATAGTACTGTATACAGTTAATCAGATAATATAAAGAGTTAATCAGAGGCGGCACAGTGGTGTAGTAGTTACCACTATCCAGGGTCAGCGCGTGATTCCTGCCTGGGGAATCTGTGTGCATGAAGTTTGCATGTTCTCGCTCTGCTTGGTGGGTTTCCTCCGGGTAATGCGGTTTCCTCCCATAGTTCAAAGACATGCAGATTAGGCTAACTAGTGTGTCCAAATTGGCTGTAGTGTGTGTGTGTGTGTGTGTGTGTGCGTGCCCTTCAATGGACTGTTTTACCCTGCCTCATTCCCCCAAGTCATCTGGGACAGTTTCCAAGCCTCTCATCCCCATCTATAGGATAAGCCCAGTAGATATTGAGTGATTGATTGAGATGTTTATCAAAGATTTTAGAGGAAGTGTGGTCCAGTGATCAATGTCCTTTTAGTTACAGAAATCATTTTAGCTCAGGGGTACCAATACTTTTGCATACTGTTTGGGAGTAACTGTTTTTTCCACATAAAGCAAACATTACACAGTCAACTTTATTTTACTACATAGCATGCAGAGGAATCTGAAAAACAGTCAGACAGTATAATGGAGATAGTGAGTGTGTGTGTGTGTGTGTGTGTGTTTGTGTGTGTGTGTGTGTTGTTGTTGTAGGTACTACAGAGAAACTGCACAAGACACTTACACGAGTCCCAATTTAAGAAATTTAAACAGTTGTTGAAAAAAGATGAAAGTTTTTTTAAAACAGCATGTTTATTGTACATGAACCAGTGACCAGTTAAACACTTGAGTAGAACATCAAGCTGCTTGAGCAAGAAACAACCACAAGTGATAACCCTGGTCTAGACAATGCTTTAAAATAAAAGAGAACTTTATTTTCTCATTCAGGAAATAGTTTAAGTTTGTTTCACTAAAAGGTACAGATGCAGCCACTGCGTCTTTAACTTGGAACACCTCATGGCACCGAACAAACTCCTGAGTGCTCCTGATGGAACGGCTGGGTTCTGCAATGAGAAGAAATGAGTCACGAGATATGAGTCTTGCGCCAATTTCTACATGTTTTGGAAAGGAGCATTGATCTCGCAGCTTCTGGAAGGAGGACTTCATCTAGACCCTGCACACAGACCTGCACACAGCTGGACGCTGGATAAAGTTAGCACCGCAGGTTCACGGCTCTCCTCAGGTCATTCTCCTGGTACTGATGACAGACTAACTATCTGTTCTGGCACTTGCTGGATCAGGACTTTTATAATGTGGTTCATGATCCATCTAATGATGGAATACTGCTAGTGTCCTGCCAGTGAAAAGTTTTATCTTTAATACTAAAAATGGAGGTTTTATTATAGTTAAAGAACTGCTGATCCTTAACAGTGATTATAAAATCATGATGAAATGTTGGTCATGACTTTTTTAAATTTATTAATTTATTATGCATAATAAATAAACATACTCTCTATCAGACTGCTCTATTATGCACAGTCTTTTTGTTAGTGAGAGTTATTTCTAGACCTGAGCAGAGTTTCTGATCGTCCAGTTGATTTGACTTCTACGATCAAAAACTGCCTTTCAACTGTGTACATGAAGCCTTTATTAATAAGTTGATCCTCATTACTGATAGCATTAAAATGGTTAAGTTGTCCTTTCCCAGTCCAGATGGAAATTAATCAGGGCTGTGCTTCATCTGGACAAGTTTTAAACAGTCACTCAATGAGATAAGATGATGATGACGATGATAGTGATGATGATGGTGTCACTGTTCTTACCAGTTAAATATGATGTGAATGCTGTTTCAGATGCTCTTGAGGTGTTGGAGAGAGAGAGAGATCATCTGCAACAACGGTAAGCTGGGGGACTTAAACCTTCTGGGTGGGAGAGAGTGAAAGACATGTTCCACAACAGACTGCAGAAGAGACAGGATTAAAACGCTTGGTGTATATCAGGAAACAGACAAGTTCCAGTGAATAAATGGAAGGCTTTAGTGGAGAGAGTAGTTATATAGCTGTTATTCAGCTGTTATACAGCAGAGGAGTTATAGGACTTGGCTACATGTACACGGATTAAATTAAAGTTTTTTTTCTGTCAACATAGAAACTGTTTTTAGAAAACTTCTTCCAGAGTGAAAATATTTGTGTTTTTGTTGTGTTTGAGCATATAGAGTAAGAGTGAGCATCACATGCGCTGTATCCTCCGGCCTGATGTACTGTATACTTCACAGGATGTTCAGCCATGTTATGATTGATTCCATACCGCAGGGAGCGAAACTGCTCAGTTCAAAGGGAACTGCGACGTTGTAGGGAACAAGTGAACAATGTGAGTGATCAGTCATTGTGCCTCACTGGATTGTGAAAAAATGGAGCTCCAAAAAAGATTTATATATTTATTATCATTATTATTGAGTATGACATCTTATTAAAAGTACACAATAATGCAGTTTGTAATTTAATCAAGAAATCCGTAATATTATTCAGGTTCGTAATCAGTAAAAATAAATAAATAAAATAATCAATCTCCATAAATTCATAAAATAATTTAGTATTTAAGTTATGTATATTTCACTAGTATGTTTTATAATGGTATCAGTTTTTGTTTCAATAAATATTCAATATTTAATGTTCGTGGTATAAAATTTCCACATGTATCCGAGGTGTTTATGTTACTATGGTAACGCACGGAGGAAGTGACATCAGCACTGGTGACTTCACAGGATGAGTGAAGTTTCCTTCACCGACATTCCCTGCACACGGAGCAGGAAGTAGGGAAGTACATTCGGAATGGAACACAACTAGAGTGTAATCTATGGCTTTACAGTTAGGGTTATATCGCAACCTGTTGGTTTGCCAGAGTCTCTGGCCACAAAAGGCACATACTTCTAATATTTCATTCAGTCACCTATAGCTTTGATTACACATGTGCGCGCGCACACACACACTGTGGTGCTCAGTTCATGTGTGAAAATGATTCCTCGTGCTCCCAGAACCGCTCTTTCACACCTGGAACATGGCGCGTGCCAACAGGGGAAGAAACCCTCCATAGATGTGATAACCTGGTGATTCAGAACATTTATGTGATCAGCTGACTTCATTTTATTGCCCCATAATGTTGCTGAGTCTAGACCTGAGTAACTGATCAACCCCAGATCATAACACTGTCTCCAGAGGACTTGTACAGTGGACACTATGCATGATGGTGCATCGCTTTATGCTCTACAGATTCAAATCTACAGTTCCCTTTCAAAAGCTACACTCGATGCTGCGTGAAAACGCTACGGGAAACGTCTCTCTGTTGCCTGGTTGTGAAGCACATGTGTGTCAAACACGCCAAAAACTTTGGCTTATGTAACATCGGTGTCATGCACACACAATCTGCGGCCGGCACTAGGACCCGGAAGTAAGTCGGCCGCCTACCAGGAAGTATAAGAGGAGTAAACAAACGGTGGCTTACCGCTCAGTCATTGAGTTCGGCCCATGTCGGTTAACGTTGGTTTTCTTCAAACCGTGAGTACTCACTGTGTTTTGGTTATCGCTTCTTGCCGTTGTGTGTGTATTTATAGGACGCGGGTTAAATTTGTGTTTTTCCCTTGCTCCACTTTTGTGAGAGTCCTTAAAGTAAATCGCGTGGTTATCCTGCCTACTCGCCGTTACTCCGCGTTTGGGTTTACCATCCACGCTACATTGGGCTAACCGCTAAAGCTACGTCTTCTGGTCACCTCAGGTTAGTTCATCTCTGACAGAATGACTGAGCCTCAAGCGGTAAACCCAGCGGAGCATGCGCGCCTATGCGGCGTGGTAGATCGGCATGCCGTGCTCATTAACGGAGTAACCGCGGAGCTCGCTACTCTGCGCCAGAGTGTCCAAGACATCGCGGCCTTGCGCCGCGAGGTTGGGGAGCGCAGGCGGGAGAACGCGGATCTGCGGGCGGCCGTTGAGGGCGCGGCTAGCCGGCCTCCCGTCGCAGCGGCCGCGGCGCCGCACCAACCCCCTCCCCCCCCACTGATGTTTTTCTTGCACTTCCAGAAAAATGGAATGGCACGGACGGGAGATGTGATGTGTTTTTGACAGCGCTTGATCTGGTGTTCGAGTTCAATGCCACCAAGTACTCCACCGATCGGCTACGCATCGCTCTCCTGGTCTCGTTGCTAACAGGGCAGGCAGCTGAGTGGGCCACGGCAGTGCTTAAATCCGATTCTGATACCGCCCATTCTTACAATGAATTCACCCGCCAGCTCAGATTGACTTTCGAACACCCAGCGGGCGAGGTGGAGACCGACACTAAACTCTACCACCTGCGGCAGGGAGGATCGTCCGTGAGCCGGTACACAGCGGAATTCCGGACCCTCGCCGTGCAGACAAACTGGGGAGACGCCGCGCTCCGGACGTCCTTCTACGAGGGACTGGCTTCCCGCATCAAAGACGAGCTCGCCGGGCGAGAACTTCCCGCCACACTCGAGGGACTGATCCAACTGGCCCTGCGGATTGATCAGCGCCTTCTGTCTCGCCCGAAGCCAGCCCCGAGAACCCTGCCACCTGCATCCGTCTTCTCCTACACCACCCCACGACCATCAGCAACCTTCACCAACCCCAATACTGGAACTGTCGGATCTCCACCTCCTGCCGTGGTTGACACCGGAGCCGGGGAACCCATGCAATTAGGGCGCGCCTCCCTGACCGTAGCCGAACGTACACGCCGGTTTAGAGAGGGCCTGTGCGCGTATTGTGGGTCTGCAGAACATCATCGGGCGACCTGCCCACTGCGCCCGGGAAACGCCCATCCCCGGTGAGCGGAGGGAGAGACTCACCGGGCCCACTCCTGATCTCCACCACTACCGACGCCACCCCATCTCGGCTTACGGTTCAGGTATCCCTCCAGATTGGCCACAAACGAGTCCGAAGTACTGCGTTCATCGACTCCGGGGCAGCAGGTAACTTCATTGACTCTTCTTATGCCAAAAAATTGGGGGTAAAATTCGAGGCGTTATCCCAGCCCGTTCGGATCACCTCCGTCGACGGTCGCCCCCTATCTACCAGCCCAATCACCACCCAGACTCAACCCATCACCCTCCTCATCGATCAACACCGCGAACAGATCAGATTTCACGTCACCTCCATCTCATCTCCTCCTATCATCCTGGGACACCCGTGGCTCCTGCAACACGATCCTCTCATTTCCTGGACACAACACAGGATTCTACAATGGGGCGCGACCTGCACCGAACTATGCCTAGGGGCGCCGGCTGGGACGTGCTCTAGGGAGTCCGAGGCCCCCGACGTCGACACCAACGCCATTCCCGAGTCCTATAGGGACCTGGCAGAGGTTTTTTGCAAGCGGCGGGCCATCCATCTTCCTCCACACCGCCCTTATGACCTCGCCATCGATCTACAACCAGGCACAGTCCCACCCCGCGGCCACCTCTACTCTTTAACATCAACAGAGACGCAGGCGATGGAGGACTATATAACCAACGCCCTCCGCCAGGGGACCATCAGGCCCTCCTCCTCACCTGCTGCCGCGGGGTTCTTCTTCGTAAAGAAGAGGGGGGGTGAACTTCGCCCATGTGTCGACTATCGGGGGCTTAACAACATCACAATAAAAAACCGACACCCTCTGCCTCTTACCAACTCTGCCCTGGACGCCCTCTCTGGTGCCACCATCTTTACTAAGTTGGACCTCCGGAGCGCCTACAACTTGGTGCGCATTAGAGAGGGCGATGAGTGGAAGACGGCCTTCATCACCCCGACTGGACATTACGAAAGCCTCGTAATCCCCTTTGGACTGTGCAACGCCCCCGCCGCCTTCCAACACCTGATAAATGATGTTCTTCGAGACATGCTAGGGCGGTGGGCGTTTGCGTATCTAGATGACATCCTCATTTACTCCCGTACCGCTGAGGAACATACCCAGCATGTCAGGGCGGTTCTAAAGAGATTACTCGCCCATCAGCTGTACTGTAAGTTGGAAAAGTGCGCTTTTCACGAGCGCTCCACCACGTTCCTGGGTTTTGTCATCTCGCCCCAGGGTGTGGCCATGGACCCGCAGAAGCTGGAAGTTGTGCGTCATTGGCCCCTACCCAAGACCCTCAAGCAACTTCAACGGTTTCTCGGGTTTGCGAATTTCTACCGTCGCTTTATCCGGGACTACAGTACAGTTGCCGCCCCCCTAACCGCTCTGACTCGTCCCTCCTCTCTCCCTTTCCGCCTCAACTCTACTGCCATTTCCGCCTTCAACAGACTTTGTGACCGCTTTACCACCGCTCCCATCCTCCTCCATCCTGACACCAGTAAACCATTCGTTGTTGAGGTGGACGCTTCAGATGTTGGTCGCTGGAGCCGTTCTCTCTCAACGAGGTCCAGATCAGAAACTACACCCATGTAGTTTCTTCTCCAAAAAATTTGACACCACTCAGCAGCAATACGGGGTAGGGGACCGCGAGCTGCTGGCCATAAAGTGGGCTTTGGAGGAATGGCGTCACTGGCTCCAGGACGGATCATCAAAACCTCATCACCATCAGAAGTCTGAAACAGTTCAACCCCAGACAGGCGCGATGGGCATTGTTCTTCGAACACTATAACTTCCACCTTTCATACCGCCCGGGGTCAAAAAACACCAAGGCAGATGCCCTCTCACGACAACTCGAGATGGAGCCACCCCGGGCGGACCCCGCGCCTGTCCTACCCTCCTCCAGAATCATCGCACCACTCCACCTGGATCTGGAAACAAGGGTCCGCCAGGCGCAGACCTTAGAGACCGAGCCGGCAGGTGTGCCGCCTGGACGACTCTACGTGCCCAACGCCATGAAGTCCGAGGTTCTTCAGTGGGGTCATTCGTCCACCATCGCAGGACACCAAGGCACACAGCGCACCCTACGGTTCCTCCAACGGGACTTCTGGTGGCCATCAATGGCGAAGAACGTCAAAGAGTTCGTTCAGGCGTGTCCAGTGTGCGCCCGGGCCAAGAACCTCAACCAGCCCCCCTCCGGAGATCTTCAACCTCTCCCGGTTGCTCGTCGGCCCTGGACGCACATTGCCGTCGACTTTGTCGTGGGCCTGCCGGCCTCGGACGGAAAGAACACCATCATGACCATTGTAGATCGGTTCTCTAAGGCCGTGCACTTGGTAGCCCTTGCCGGACTCCCGTCAGCCAAGGAAACAGCAGAGCTGATAGTAGAGCACGTAGTCCGTCTGCATGGGTTCCCCAAGGACATCGTCTCGGACAGAGGGCCCCAGTTCACAGCCAGGTTCTGGAAAGCCTTCTGCCGTCTGATCAATTCAACCTGCAGTCTCTCATCTGGATACCACCCACAGACTAACGGTCAGAAGGAGCGGACCAACCAACAACTGGAGCGCTACCTGAGATGCTTTATTACCGATCGTCAGCGCTCCTGGGCTCGCTACCTCATCTGGGCAGAACTTTCCCACAACCTCCATGTCTCATCAGCCACGAAGCTAAGCCCATTTGAGGTATGCCACGGCTTCCAACCTTCGATGTTCAACCATCAGGAACCGGAGGTTGATGTGCCGTCAGCCCAACAGTTGGTCCGCAGGTGTCGACGGCTGTGGACACAAGCCAACCGAGCCATCCAACAGGCCAACGCCCGCTACACCATTCAACATTGCCGTCGACACCCCCCGGGACGATTGTTCCACGTAGGTGACAAGGTATGGCTTTCCACCCAAAATCTTCACCTCCACACTGAGTCAAAGAAACTGTCACCTAGATTCATCGGCCCATACCGCATCACCCACCGGATAAACCCTGTCACCTACCGGCTCCAGCTGCCTGCGGCGCTCCGGATCCACCCAGTCTTCCACATCTCACAATTAAAGCCCTTCATCACATCACCCATGATTCCACCCTCCCCCCCTGCTCCTCCTCCCCGGATCATCGACGGTGGTCTCGCCTACACCGTGCGCCGGATCCTCGATTCGCGCCCTCGGGGCAGAGGTACGCAGTACCTGGTTGATTGGGAGGGTTACGGTCCCGAGGAGCGGTCTTGGATTCCGGCCCGGTTCATTCTCGACCCCGAACTAATCCAAGACTACCGTCGTAGGGTATCCTCCACCCCAGGACCGTCGGGAGTCGGTCCTGGACAGGGGGGTACTGTCATGCACACACAATCTGCGGCCGGCACTAGGACCCGGAAGTAAGTCGGCCGCCTACCAGGAAGTATAAGAGGAGTAAACAAACGGTGGCTTACCGCTCAGTCATTGAGTTCGGCCCATGTCGGTTAACGTTGGCTTTCTTCAAACCGTGAGTACTCACTGTGTTTTGGTTATCGCTTCTTGCTGTTGTGTGTGTATTTATAGGACGCGGGTTAAATTTGTGTTTTTCCCTTGCTCCACTTTTGTGAGAGTCCTTAAAGTAAATCGCGTGGTTATCCTGCCTACTCGCCGTTACTCCGCGTTTGGGTTTACCATCCACGCTACATTGGGCTAACCGCTAAAGCTACGTCTTCTGGTCACCTGAGGTTAGTTCATCTCTGACAATCGGTCAGGTGATGTCATCTGATAAGGTACACCTGCAGGTTATAAATAGGACTGAACCGGAAACATTCTCAGGTCTTTTTGTCTTCAGGACTGCATTGTGTGGGTGCGTGTGTGCAAGCACTTTTCAAAAAGAAAGCGAAAATAGAAAGTGTCTTATTACTCACCAGAAAGATGGCAAAGTTAGATAAGAGTCCGTCCCTCAGAGTAAAATATATCTCACTGAGGGCGATCTCCATGCTTTCTGTTTTCAGTGTTTGGGGGAAGAGCACGCTATTCTCGGGCTTCAGGGAGCATGTGAGTATTGTGATCACCTCCCTAATAAAGGCCCATGCTCTCGGCTCGCGCATTTTTTGTGTGAAATCTGGCGGAAGTGTGAGATGGAATCTTTCTTTTCTCTCGCTCTCTCTCGCCGGATCATGAGCCTTTACCGTCCACTTCTCAAGCGCGCTCCAGCACTTCTTGTGAAGGGGAGGAAGAAACTCTCTCTCACTTCTGCGGAGATGGAAACTTTCACTTCAGAGCGCTCCTCTAGTGATGAGTGAACATACCTGGAGTTATTAGAGGTGGTAACGCGCGGTCGAACGCTTACACCTCGATTCTCCATGAAAAATAAAATAAAAATCCCCTAAATGCTCAAAGTTAGGCAACAGGTTTCTGTCGGGTGGCCAGAGGAGGGGCCTCAACGATGGCCCCTCCCCTTCTTTGGCAAACTCCATTACAAGTTAAATCATTCATGGAATAATGAGTTCATCTTGTGTTCATCCCGTGTTTTTGTGCTACTGACATTGATTGTTTGAATGCCGTTGATGCGAAAAGCACGGTTTTATATGATGATACCCCAGATTGTAGAGACGCTTGCGGGCTATCTCTTTTGGTGGGAGCTCATCCTCCCTAAAAGCATTTTTCAGGCAGCGGGTCAGGCTGGTGCTGCCCTGCACACAATGGCCTTGCAGGCATACCGTGCTGACCTACAGAGAGAGCTGGGCACTTGCGGGTCTATCAATGACGCGGCGTTTCCAGAGCTATGCCGAGCCACAGATTTATTTCTCTGTGCCACCAAGCAGACGGCCCATGCTACCGGCCGTTCTATGGCTGCCATGGTCGCCACGGAGAGACAGTGGTGGCTTAATCTCATGGACATCAAGGACAAAGGATCGTGTTTCCTCCCTGATGACCCCATCTCGCCTTCCGGCCTTTTTTGCGAAGCCGTAAACACCTCCGCCATTAGGTTTCGGGAGGCGAAGCTCTACGAACAGGCCTTTTGTGAGACTTCTCCCCTGCCATGCTCAGTCGTCGGGACTGTCGGCCACCCAGTCCTGACCAGGTCCGGTTCTCGCCAGGCGTGAAGTGCAAAAGGAGAGTGTGGCGAGCCCAGCACCCCCTCGTAGAGATTGCCGCGCTTCGCAGTCCCCCGCAAGGAGGCCAGACCTGAGGAGCATCATCTTCTCTAAAAAGGGAGTACTGAGGCTTATGTGCCCAGGACCATGGGGGTGTCTCCCTCCGGGGAGGGGCGCGTATAAATTCCAATAAGGAATACAAACTCCTTCCTGGCACTCTCTGGAGGCCGTGGTTCAAACCCGCCATCACTGGTGTTTCGGGGAACAGTGGTCTCCAGCAAAATGTTAGGTGTTCGGGTCCTTCCTGCCATATTTCAGGATGTCAAACATCTAAACCCCCACCCCCATCTATTTCTTGGTTTCCAAGAGGTCTTTCACTGTTGTATCTGATGGAACAGAAAGGCCATTTAAAGTTACAGTTGTTACGTGGCGCGGTATGGAGAGCCGCACCACGAGATAGCTATAAGAGCACTGACGCAGGGCTTTAGAGGGGAACAACGAAATAGGAAGCTGTGAGAGTGCTTGTGATACGCACGGGAAGACCTCCCCGTTTGGAGATGGTGTGGGATTATTAATTAAGAAAACTTAAAAGGTAACAAATGAAAACTAATAACACAAAATAAACTAAACAAAAACTATATCCTCTCGGGGCGTTTGCCCTTACCAAGAATTTATGGGGAGAGAAAGGCTTTTTTTGTGTTTTTTGTGCAAACTTTATACTTGTGATGCTGTCTCTCTCTCTCTCTCTCTCACTCGCTCAGAGGCTGGGTCTTGCCTCTGTCTCTTTTCTTCTTTTCAGCGCTTGTCTTTTCTTTTCTTAGTCTTTGGTCTTTGGCCCTGATACCTTATCGGTGCTACCTAAATGATCGCATGAACTGCGGAGGTATCAGGACCCTAATATAGACGCGCTGCCAGGTGTAGCTCATTCAGGCCGATTGCCTGATGGCGGCGTTGCCTGGCAACCACGTGTCTATAGATGGCCCGCCTTTGCCTGTTTAGGACGCCCAGGACGCCCCTCGTGAGAACCGCATCGTTACAACAGTGTGATCAGAAAGCTTGCTTCTAGCTGCATGCGGCCTTATGACTAGAACTTCTGTCTTATCAGGATTAAGCAGAAGGAAGTTAATTAACATCCAGACCTGAAGATTACATTTATTTTGTATTATAGATGCTTCTAAAGGCATCACCACTGAGATGAATGTGATGTACATACCATAACACTTGCTGAGACCCTCAGCATTACTGCAGGAATGCTGGTCTAGAAAAAAACACCAAAATGTCTGTTATGAGAAACTGTTGATTTTTTGTTTTAGGAAAACTTTGGCTAGAATTTGAAAATGAAACAAAAAAAAAACTGCAATGTTCTCAAAACACTAAACCAAGCACTAAACTCCCATTAAAGCAGAGTCACAACACACACACACACACACACACACACACCCCTTGTCTGGCAACAGTGTAAGGCAGTAAGGCGCCAGTGTACAGACTCTGCTCTCTGGGGAACAATAACACAGTGCTTCATAAAAACTTCAAACGGTGCTGCCAAGGGCTTTATAGGTGCCTCAGAGGGTTATGAGCCTCAGTGGGGTGTTGGGGGGAGACACACACACACACACACACACTCACACACAGTCTGAACAGGTGATCCATATTCTCCACATCCATGGTTTAGATGATAAACAGAGTTTAATAGTCTTTCTCTCTCTTTCACACACACACACACACACACACACACACAAATATATTATGAGTAGTCAACTGTAGTATCGAAGTTCATCAGAGATATCAGATTGTTCTTATTTTTCTCATTCTCTATTTTCTTATTGTTTGCTGTTTATCCCTGGCTTAAGTCTAGGATCCACAAAGAGAATTTATTTTTCTAGAAACCTCATTTTATTACTTATATGATCCCATACGTTAGTATATTTTGTGTGCAACAGAGGAATAAAGAGTGAGAGATAAGCAGTAGCCAGTTTAAGGTCTCCAGTGTAAAACTTTACTGTACACCAGTGGTCATGATTCCAGGTCAATCCAGTGAAAATCTACATTATTACACACACACACACACACACACACACACACACACACACACACACACACACACACACACACACACAGGTAATAGATAGGAAGCTCTGGACAGCTAGAGGAAGGTTAGTTCAGACTTACCGAAATGACCTTCAGTACCAAAGTACTTAAGAATAACACACACACACACACACACACACACACACACACACACACACACACACACACAACAGTTGACCAGGGAGATCATTGTGTGACAAGGAAAAAAAATTGTCAACAGTACAGCACAAAAAGTTTAGTCAACATTTCTGAAAATCCGGACTGACTTCAGATTGTATAAACAACATAAGAGCATGTAAACTTTCATTCATCTGCTAGCCACGCCCATGGAGGAGTTAAATACCAGCAGACCAATGGGTAAATTAGTGAAGGAAAAAAATGGTAACATCTTAATTCTAGTCCATGAGATTCACCCAATGTGGAGAATTTAAATAAAAACATGGGGTACATATGTATTTTTGTTAGCCCCTCCCACTGGGGCTGGCAAATAGAAAGAATTATTTATCAACAAATATTTTTTATTAATAAAAAACATTTTTTAGTCTGAGCTCTACGATCCATACATTTCTCTGGCTAAAAATATCATTAGCACATCTCTACATGCACACTGTGGTTCACTGCAGGGTTCCAGAATGATCTATGTGGCTTTAACTTTCTCATTATGGACCCAAATCCTCCATTTATCTTCAGAATCCACAATGTGGCTCTAATATCCTTAGTGTAGCTCTTTATTATCTGTATTATGGCTCCAAAAGATTCAGTGTGGCCCTATAATGTTCACTATGTGTCGACATGTTCAGTGAAGCTGTAGAATTCCAGGCGTAACTCTAGAATACCTGGTTGTTGTTGTGACTCTAGAATTCTCATTACAGTTCTGTAATCCTCAGTGTGGCTCTACAATGCTAATGTGGCTCTAGAGTGCGCAGTGTGGCTCTAGAATGCTACTGTAGCTCTATGGTCCTCAGTGTGGCTCTAGAATCCCCAGTATGACTTTAATTCTCCAGAAAGCTTAATGTTACTTTTTACAGTGCTGACTTCGGTGTTATAATGGGCCCTTTAATGCCGACAGTGATGCGAGAATCTGATTGGTGATGGTCATCATGGATGACAATGCTGGTATAGAGTGTGTATTCATGTTCTGAGTGAGTGTTTGCATAAAAACTCTATTACACAGAGCCTGGTGCTTGTTTGATGATGTTGTATCTTTTCTGCTCTTGAGAATATACAGCAGAATGTTCAAATGTATTTAAAACATTATTACAACTGTGCGTGTGTGTGTGTGTTGGAGGGGGCTGGGTAATTACACAGGTACATTTCAGTTAACCACATGTTCATGGAAGTGGCATGCAGTTATGATAAGACCAGTTCAATGTGGTTCTGTTCAGCTCTCTGGTTCTCCGGTATCGCTGTCATGTCTGTAGCTACTGTACTGTACCCATAACTCATATTGCCCTGTATATTATTCTGTTAATGTAACTGTGTGTGTGTGTGTGTGTGTGTGTGTGTGTGTGTGTGTGTGCTACACTGCTGTGGCTCTGCCGTGCTGAAGAGCAAGCGGGGAACACTGTTTAAATCGTACACATAGTCTGCCGTGACTCCAAGGGTTCTGGAGTGTGAGGGGACAGAAATCATCCTGTAGCCATTTCTCCCGTTCCTCCATGAGCAAGACGAGAGCAAAGTGGTCCAGCTGCTCTGACGAATACACACACACGTCCATTCCACAAACACACACCTGCGCAGGGCACACACACTGCCGCACTGCGCTCTGGAGACGTGCACACAGTCCGTTTATCTCTTGAACCACCAGCTGCACTATCTCCTTCGCCGTGGTGTGTATGGTCACTTTCAGCTGCAAAGAAAACACACAAAGGAGGTGTATTATATTGTTTCTACTTTTTCCCTGATTTTCTCCCTATTTTAGTCAGGTCCAATTCCTCCCCGTCACTAGGGGACTCCCACATTAAGGGTACAACTACTATTTCCTCCGAAGCACGTGACGCCAGCCGACCGCATCTTTTCGAACTGCTGCTACGCACTGTTGGGGGCGGAGTAACACACTTGGAGGACAGTGCTATCTTGCGTGAGCTCACAGACGCCTGTGGTTGGTTGCAGAACCGTGATTAATGTCACCCCACTGAGAGAGCTCGGCCAATCAACCCTCTCTAGACCCTTGGCTGCAAAAGCCTACAGTATTGAATCGAACCAGCGACCTCCGGATGATAGGGCGAGCACTTTACCGCTGCATCACTCGGGGGACTAAAAAGACATTATTACAAATAAATACAAATGCACTTTGAAATGGGGCTCTAGTTTGGTCCATCAGTGCAGTTCAAGGCTCCTCACTGCAACTGCAGAATTACCTGCAAGGTTCCACAATCTGTTTTTCTATTCTAGAATTTTTGTTGTTTTCCTCTTGAGTCTGATTCTGTATTCTATTCCGTGCCCTATTAATTCTAACTAATAATTCTATGCAAATGTTGCACATCTGTGCAAATTTAGGACACTTTAGGAGCTCTACAGTTCTGGATTTTTCAGTCATTGTTACTCTAAAATCTTTGGTGGGGTTCTTCTTAAAATAATTGTAATGTTTCCAATCATGCTCTAAATTTCTCACCAGTGATGTTCTATAATTCACACTGCAATTCTGCAATCCTTAGTACAGATCTTTAATGTTAAACTTTGGCAATCTCTCTGCGGTTCTAGAATCCTTAGAGTGCCTAGAGAACCTGCGTGATTTGGCATTACTCCATGTGGTTCTTCTGTGCAACATTACTTCAACTCAGAAATCAGGAATCTTGTGACTCTAGAATCGTCGGTGTAACATATCTACTTGCAGTATCTGCGGTTTGTCATTAGCAGCTGTGGTGTTCTTTAGTGATGTCCGCCATTAATAAACCCTTTTTCTGGACATCCAGATGACCCTTATTAGTATCTAGAATATTTAAATAAATAGCGATTGGACACACCACTGTATCTTGCTTCATGCTTGCACCTCACCTTGACGCTAGTCTCCTTAGGAAGCCCCGTGTGGTATTGTGGATAAATCCTGATTGTTGAGTAGCAGGATCTGTGAGTCGAATTTCTGCATTGGGAGGAGTTCTGTTTCCTCCCGCTGTCTTCTGAGAGCGAGCGCACAGGTCCAGGGTGCGGCCATACTTTTGAAGGGGAGGGGTTTGGTGTTGTCACTGATGGAGTAGGCGGGGCTTCAAGGCTGCTGGTACGCACACACAGTGCTGTTTTTTTCTCAGTGATACGCAGCAGCTCGATCTGACGACTCGGCAGGACAAAGTCACTGTCTATCAGCTCTGACCCTGCTCTGACTCCACCCCCTGAGCAAAGCACATCTGGCTGGAAAAGAGTGTTCGTGTAAGGGAGGTGGTGTGATGGTGGAAGGAGGTCAAGTTCTCGTGGGCTGGAGCTGTAATCACTGTCTGGAGTAAGGAAGACCTCCAAGGAACCTTCATCATCAGACAGAGGATCTACCGAACAGAACAGAAACAGAAGGCTCAGCTTTTTGAAAATACTGGAAATATTAAAGAATTTTATTAAGATAAAGAGAAGGGCAGGTTTTCTCACCAGGGTATTTACGGCCACTATCAGGTGAAGCGGCAGGTGATTCAATTGGTGATGGGGCAGGTGAGGGGAGATAGTCAGGCTGGGAGGATGTAGAAGGGGTTTTTTCAATGATGGTCTCCTTGCTGAAGTCAATGATGGAGCCAAGATTCACACCAGCACGCTGTCGTTTATAACGTGCAAATTGTAACACCTCCACCATCCAACGAGCCTCACGCCAAACCTCATCCACCTGCTGTGTCCAAACACATCCATACACTTCAAAATATTGAACTTCAGGCATTAATAATGTTTTACAGAATATTTATAAACATCCACTCAATCCTTGTAAAAGATTTTAGCTGGTATTATCACTTAATCCATCAACCTTTTACTGCATAGGTGATTTACATTTACCCACACATACAAAACTACATAAAACACTAAACCCAACCCAGACGTTGCAGGTTTCCTGAGGTAGTTATACATGTAGAAGCTAAGGATATATGTCTTCATCAGTCAGAGGCTGCTTAGAGCAATGTCGTAAAGACATGTAAATTAGCAAAGGTGAAGTCTGATGCCCCAGTACATGGCAAAGTAGTGTACAGCAGGTTATGGTCGCTAGTGTCCAGCTAGTGCTTAAAAAACAATGTGGGCTTTTTTCAATGTCAAAATTGGAAATATCAGTTGAAACATTCTAAAGTTAAAGGCACACAATTCAATAACCATTGTTGCAGGTGATAATCTTGAGATTTGCATGGAGATTTCAACCATGTAAATCTCAAGTCAGTGCTCCCTAAATTCCATCAGCATGTGGACTTTGCAACGAGTGGGGAAAACACACTGGATCTTGTTTACACAAACATCTCCGGCACATATTGGCAGAGCCCCTACCCCACCTCGGCTACTCATACCACATCTCTGTTATGCTAATTCCAGCATACAGACCACTCATCAGGCGTTCAAAACCGGTTCTGAAGCAGGTGAAAACCTGACCAGCAGGAGCCATGTCTGCACTTCAGGACTGTTGAGAACACTGACTGGAACATGTTTAGGGAGGCTGTGACTTCACCGCCTTACACGTCATCACGAGGAGTACATGTCATCAGTGACCAGCTACATCAAGTTCAATTAAATTCAATTTTATTTATATAGCGCTTTTAACAATGGTCATTGTCTCAAAGCAGCTTCACAAAAATGAAAGAAACATTTTTTAGAAAAGAAAATATTTGGAAGTGTGTATGTGTGAGAAAAATAGATGTCTAGATAATAATGAGATGAATGAATGATGAATGAAATGTCTCTGATGAGCAGCCAAGGGTGACGGCAACGGTGGCAAGGAAAAACTCCCTGAAATGGCATTAGGAAGAAACCTTGAGAGGAACCAGACTCAACATTGAACCCATCCTCATCTGGGTGATAACAGATAGAAATTATATAACATCATGTGTGTTATGCAGCTGGGAGTTCAATATGACAGAAGTTCTTTAAATTAATATGAAGTCCAGTTCAGCATAGGGACGAGTCAGTAGGTGCAGAGGGCAGATGAGGTCTGGATCGCTGGAAGCACAGGAGTAGCATGTGTAGCTCCAACCATCATAAAGCTGAATCCAGCTGGAGCTGGTCCTTCTCTGGACGCCTCAGGAACCTCGCAGGGTCGGCCTTTGTCTACTGAAGCTGGCACAATCTCCAGATGCCTTGGGATGGGTAGAAAAATACAGAACAAGTGCACCAATGACGTCACTGTCTCCAAGAGCATCATCACACAACCCAAACAGAAACCGTGGATTACTGCGGTGGTGCGTGCTGAGTGGGGTAGCTCAGTGTTTAAGGCATTGGACTATGGTTCGGAAGATCCCAGGTTCAAACCCCACAACCACCAAGTTGCCACTGCCTTGAGCAAGGCCCTTAGCCCTCAACTACTCAGATGTGTAATGAGATAAAAATGTAAGTCGCTCTGGATAAGAGCGTCTGCCAAATGCATCATCACCTGCTTGTGACAGTGATGGCTCCCTTCCAGATGCACTGAACAGCTTCTACGAATGGTTTAACATGCAGAATGATGTGACTGCGAGGAAGACCACCCCTGCTTCGAACAACCAGGTGCTGTGTCTCACAACATCCCAGGCAAATCATATCATCATAGATATGTGTAAGGAGAAACAACCTGTCTCTGAACGTCGATTAGACAAAAGAGATGGTTGTTGACTTCAGGAGGACATGGAGCGATCACTCTCCGCTCTACATCGACGGCTCCTCTGTGGAGATTGTCAAGAGAACAAAATTCCTGGGTGTCCACCTGGAGGAGAACCTCACCTGGTCCCTCAACACCAGCTCTCTGCACAATAAAGCCCAACAACGTCTTTTCTTCCTGAGAAGGCTAAGGAGGGCCCACCTTCCACCACCAATCCTCACTACCTTCTATAGAGGAACTATCGAGAGCATCATCAGCAGGTGCATCACTGTCTGGTTTGTGAATTCTGCCATATCGGACCGCAAGACCCTACAGCTGATAGTGAGGACAGCTAGAGAAGATCATCGTGTCCCCTCACACGCACACACCCCTCTCACTCACTTTTCACCCTCCTACCATCTGGAAAAAGGTACAGAAGCATTGGGGCCTCACATCCAGACTATGTACCAACATTTACCCACAAGCCATCCATCTCCTCAATACAAAGGGACTGGTCTGATATACACACACACACACACACACACACACACACACACACACAAATCACTCAGATGATTTAAATAACATCAAGATTGAACTGATAAACACACACATGCACAAACACTCTGATCTGCAACAATCTCACAATTTCTTCATACAGACCTACCTGATTTTCTCTTTTTGCACTATATTGCACAATATTTATCTTTTGCTATTCTTTGCACAAAATATTTTTAAATCATTGCTGCTACTCTGGAATGTCAAATGTTTACTGTTTCTCCTCCCACTACTTCAACTCATACCTTCATTACTGCAAAAGTACTGAAACGTGTTACGTTGTTGTGTTTGTAACTCTGTAGCTCTTTGTTTGCACATTTGCACTTTGTTGTCTGTTGTCTATTGTTGTCTCTTTTTGTATAGAACTAGTTTTAGGTTAAATTAAAATGAAAAATGTAAATCTGTCATATCTGAGCTAGTCAGCTAATTAGGTCTCTGAGTTAGCTAGCTGGTTCCGGTAGAGTTGTGTTTATTAATTTATGCTGTTGCATGTATGTAGCACCTTGATCCTGGAGGAACATTGTTTCGTTTCACTGTGTACTGAACTGTATATGGTTGGAATGACAGTAAAAGCCGACTTGATTTGACTTGATCAGAGCAGCACCTAGAATACTTTACTCTCCTTCAAGAGTCTGAACTCATTTCACTCATCTCTTATGCAAAATCAACAATGTGTGTATTGTACTAGATCCTGTAGGTATATGATTTCTTCAACAAATAATACCAGAAATAATAGCACTCCTGTTAAAAATAATTAACTCTTCAATAAGCAATGGCTACATTCCTAAATCTTTTAAAATAGGAGCTATTAAATCCCTAATTAAGAAACCTGACATCTACCCCTTTTAGCTGTCCAACTACAGGCCGATATCAAACCTCCCCTTTACCTCGAAGATTCTGTAAAATCACTTACTCTACCTCAGTGTACCTTTTAACACTATTGATCATGATTATTCTCCATGTTCTAAAGTGGAGTTTGGTGTTCCACATGGTTCAGTTTTAGGTCCACTGCTTTTTTCTATTTACATCCTTACTCTGAGTAACATAATTCGTAAGCATGGTATTAGTTTTCATTGTTTGGGAGATGACACACAGTTATCCACAGTGTCAGAAAAACCAGATGAGAATAACCAGCTTAATAAAGTTGAGGACCATGTGAAGGATAATAAATACCTGGAAAAGCTCCTGAATTTTCTGATGCCTCTGCTTAGCAGTGAGAAGCTCTGTTTCTGAAAAAGCCTCCCGTAACGCCTGCAGGGAAATGAGGGACTCCAGGTCCAAGTTGGCGGACGCACGGCAATACTGACCAATAAAAGTTGGACAGTAGGCTCCAAAATGAACTATAGATAGATAGATAGATAGATAGATAGATAGATAGATCTTACTGATAAACTTGTGTGTGTGTGTGTGTGTGTGTGTGTGTGTGCGCGTGCATTTATGTGTGTGTGTGTGCGTGTTCTCACTTAGCTCAAAGATCTGTAGAGGTAGGGTAAAGAATTCAGATCGAGGAGAGAAGTTATTTTGCCCAGGTGGCATACACACTTCCTCATATGGAGGGAGGAGCAAGAGGAAGGACACACCCTCCCTGAACTCAAGCACATCATGGACATAAATACGAAAATCTTGAGCCTGAGACAGACAAGGACAAAAAGACACAGAGACAGAGAGAGAGAGAGGCAGATAAGAGGTGAGTTTCAGTTAATAATTATTCTTAATAAAAGAAAACCCCAGGGGAGCACAAGGTTTCAATATCACTAACAGGAAGTTAATGGCTGTGTGTATAACTGTGACTCTGTGCTAATATCAGAAACACAAAAGCTTGTGACCCAGGGTTTTCTTTGGACCATCATCCTGCTCTAGAAACCCAGCTCTGTCCATCTGTCTATTCATTACTTACCTGGTTGTCTGGGATATTGATGCGCCCAAGCAGGTCGTTTGCAGCATTGCGTAGCTCCAGCAGGAGGCGATGTGCAGCGTGTTGCTCATTAGCATACACGTCCTGAGTGTCATCCAGACAACGTACCGACTGCAGCCACTGCCACTCCTCCCTAACGCACACACACATAAAGTGATGAATGTGGAGCATCATTACATGATGCGCCCACCCCAACAGGGTAACACACACACACACACACACACACACACACACACACACACACACACACACACACACACACACAGGTACCTGGAGACATGGCTGTTATCACGTATTTTGACATGGCAGAACACATTGGGGATTTTCTGTGGAACCAACACTCTGATCTGCTCGACTGAGCTGGTGAGCTTCATGTAACCCAGATAGAGTCCAGGAGAGAGTGTCTTCATACTGCGCTTATGATAGGCAAGCTTCTCCTTCAACACACACACATACACACAAGCTGTAATCATTTATCACTTACACAAAACACAAAGTCTGTGTTCTAGGTTAGAATGAGACTACATACAGCAGACACACAAGCAGCAGCTGTATCATCCCATGCGCTATTTGGAGGAACAACACAACGATCATTCCAGATAAGATGAAGAGAATGAAGAGATAGTTTGATTGTTTACACCTGTTCAACTACTCATTAATATAAATACCTAATCAGCCAATTGGCGCACAGCAGCACCTCACTGCGTTAGTTGTGTATCTACGGTAAAGACGATATGCTGAAGGTCAAACACATTGGATTGGTGAAAGAATATGATTTAAGTGTCTCTGAGCGTGGAATGATTGTTGATCTGAGTATTTCCCAAACTCCTGATATACTGAGATTGAAACACACACACACGTCTACGATGTGTAAAAGAGAAAATCCTCAGTGAGGGCAATTCTCTGGATCAAAACACCTTGTTGAGGTCAGAGGAGAACGGCCAGATCGGTCTGAGCTGATAGAAAGATCTCAAATAACATTTCTTACACCCGAGGTCTGCTGAAGAGCGTCTCTGAACACAAGACACATGGAACCATGGATCAGATGTGCTACAGCAGCAGAAGATCACACTGTGCATCGCTCCCATCAGCTAAGAACAGGAAGCTGAGGCTACAGGTCACATGAAAAAACAACTCCTGGTCTGATGAGTGTCGGTTTCTGCTGCGTCAGTTCAGAAGCAAATTCTCACATTCCCAAACGTCTTACCAAAGTGCACAGAATTGTGTAGAATTTAAATTCCTAACACATCTCACAGTGGTTGGGGCCGCAATATCACGTGCCATAACCACCCACATATTATTAGCTACACATTTGATAGAGAGGAAAAGATCTGAAGTACTCATAAACTCTGAAGAACTTCCTGAGAAACAGCTGTTTGATTTCCTACAATCAGGAGATGACACCGGTGCGTGATCAAACAGACCAGTTCGGACCGGATCAGTGTTGCTGCGGTGGGGAGATGGTGGGTTTATATCCTGATGTAAAGATGCTGAAGCTGCTTTGCAATAATGATCATCGCTAACCATGCTATAGATATAATACTGAATTGAATTGAATAGAATTGAAGATGATGCTAATAAAACACACTTTCATGTCTGTCACATGTTCTCTGGTGGACTTTCTAGTCGTTACTGAGTGTGAATAGTTGTTTCTGGTCAGGAGGTGTTAATTAATGATAACCACACTGCCTCGTCACTCTGTGTTTCACTGTAACCTGTGTCTGAGTGTGTGTGTGTGTGTGTGTGTGTGTGTGTGTGTGTGTGTGTGTGTGTGTGTGTGTAGGCCCCATCATAGCACAGAAACTGCACTAGTTAAGATTACAAACGACTTGTTTTTAGCTTCAGACCAAGGCTGCATCTCATTGCTAGTCCTGCTCGATCTTAGTGCTGCATTCGACACTATAGATCATAATATTCTCATAGATCGCTTACAAAATTATATAGGTATTCAGGGACAGGCATTAAAATGGTTTAGATCTTACCTGTCTGATCGCTACCATTTTGTAGATCTAAATGGAGAACCGTCTGGTGTAATGCCAGTGAAATATGGGGTCCCACAAGGGTCAGTTTTAGGACCTCTGTTGTTCTCAATATACATGCTTCCCTTGGGTAACATCATTAGAAGACATGGGATTAGTTTCCATTGTTATGCTGATGATACCCAATTATATATCTCAACTAAACCAGACGAAATACCTAAGTTGTCTAGATTAACTGAGTGTGTCCAGGACATAAAAGATTGGATGACCAATAACTTTCTTTTATTAAATTCAGATAAGACAGAGATATTACTTATTGGCACAAAAACCAGCACACAACAGCTTTCACAATTCAGCTTGCTCTTAGAAGGATGTACTGTTACTACCAGCTCAGCAGTAAAAGACCTGGGCGTAATATTAGACAGTAACTTGTCTTTTGAAAATCACATTTCAAATATCACAAAAACAGCCTTTTTCCATCTTCGAAATATTGCTAAACTTAGGAACATCTTATCCGTATCTGATGCAGAAAAACTAGTTCATGCATTCATGACCTCCAGACTGGACTATTGTAATGCATTACTAGGTGGTTGTCCTGCATCCTCAATAAACAAGCTTCAGTTAATCCAAAATGCAGCTGCCAGGGTTCTCACTAGATCCAGAAAATATGATCATATAACCCCAATATTATCATCCCTGCACTGGCTACCTGTTCAGTTTAGAATAAATTACAAAATAGTATTACTCACATACAAGGCCTTAAATGGTTTAGCTCCCACATACCTAACCAGTCTTCTGATACGCTACAATCCACCACGCGCCTTAAGATCACAAAGCTCCGGACTTCTGGTAGTTCCCAGAATTTCAAAATCTACAAAAGGGGGTAGGGCTTTTTCATATTTAGCTCCAAAGCTTTGGAATAGCCTTCCAGACAGTGTTCGGGGAGCAGACACGGTTTCTCAGTTCAAAAGTAGACTCAAGACGCATCTTTTTAATCTGGCATACACATAACTCATCCCATAATCTCATACTCCAGTACACCTATACCGAATGGCAACTACGCTAATTCTCCCCATCTGTTCTGTATTTCTCTACCCATCCCGAGGCATCGGGAGATTTTGCCAGCTTCAGTAGACAAAGGCCGACCCTGCGAGGTTCCTGAGGCATCCAGAGAAGGACCAGCTCCAGCTGGATTCAGCGTTATGATGGTAGGAGCTACACATGCTGCTCCTGTGCTTCCAGTGATCCAGACCTCATCTGCCCTCTGCACCTACTGACTCGTCCCTATGCTGAACTGGTCTTCATGTCAATTTAAATAATTTCTGTCATATTGAATTTTCACCTGCACAACACACAAGATGTTATATCATTTCTATCTGTTATCGCCCAAATGAGGATGGGTTCCCTGTTGAGTCTGGTTCCTCTCAAGGTTTCTTCCTAATGCCATCTCAGGGAGTTTTTCCTTGCCACCGTCGCCGTCACCCTTGGCTTGCTCATCAGAGAAATTTCATTCATTCGTCTCATTATTATTATCTGCACATTTTTCTCACACATCCACACTTCCAATTATTTTCTTTTCTATAATTATTATTATTATTATTATTTGTTTTTATTTATTGAATTGAATTGAATTGTGTGTGTGTGTGTGTGTGTGTGTGTGTGTGTGTGTGTGTGTGTGTGTGTGTGTGTGTGTGTGTGTGTGTGATTACATGTAGGGTGAGGAGGAGTGTGTCGAGTGCTGTGGGTTCATCCGCACCGCTGGTGGATTTGCGCTGCTGCTGGAGTTTGAGAAGTTTACACCAGCGCTGTGTGTCCAGGTCAGAACATCCACCCAAATCACGCAGAAGGACCAACACGGCGTTACCGTGCTTATCACGCAGGGGCTCAAAGTACACCTGGCCCAGGTCCTGAGTGCCTAACAGAGCCTGGAACACACACACACACACACACACACACACACACACACACACACACACACACACACACACACACACACACACACAGTGTAACATTGGAAGTGGTCCTGTTTAGTTTAGTTTGAACACGCATATGTGTGTGTGAGTGTGTGTGTGTGAGAGAGAGAGAGAGACCTGAAGCTGTGTTAAGGCTTGAAGAATTTTAAGGCGGGTCTGCAGGGTGCAGGAGCAGGATGGGTGGGTGGAGCTAGCACATTGCTGCAGCCACAGAATTTCCTCCCACAAATATGTCACCTAGCAACAGAAGGTACCACGGGACAGGGATGAGTATTTACAGTGATAACGGGTGATATTGAGGAGAAGGTTTCCTAATGACACTGACAGTACGTTCAGTTCCACTGTGTATAACATTCATTACAGGCAGAGGGGTAACCATGGATACAGAGATAAACTAGTTTGTCACTCGCCTCAGGATCAGGAGAATCTTTCTGTGCCTTTAGCAGAAGCCTTTAAGTTATTTTCTGAAATTTCCATTGAGACAACACTACCTGTAGTCAGTTACTTAATTAACTACAACACTGCGGTTTACATGAAGTGTGTGTGTGTGTGTGTGTGTGTGTGTGTGTGTGTATCACACCTTGGTGAACCACAGAAAGTCCTGTGTGAGGAAGCTGTAAGAATCATCCACTTCTATAATAGGAAGCTGCTCCTCTGCCGTGACCACCACGTTATCGTCCTTATAAAACACACATGCTACGTACAAACCCCTACAGACCAGATACAATAAAAATGGGCAAAAAGCGAAGTTTCCAACATCCTGGGTAATTCATTGATAAATATAACATTATAGCCAGAAAATATTCCAGCTTTAATATTAATAACCAAAGTACTTATTTACATATTTCATGTATTTAATTCAGTCACCTTTGAATAGTCTGCTTTATGTACTCATCTGTCTTCTTTACCTTTATACCATCATGGTGAACTACTCTGCACTGATGGGTTTCTTACTGTGTGCATATTTTCTATCGAATTAATTCCATAAGTCTGATAATGATGTATTTTTAATCTTACCTTTTCAGACTCTTGACGAATTTGCTGGTGGGCTGGAAGAGATGTCTCAGGCTTTTAGAAACAGAGTGCTTCCTGATATTTGGTTGGCCCTTACACTGATCTACACACACAAATAATACTTACAATGAGCAGTTGTTGTGACATTGATTTTATTCATGAAGTTAAAACTTAATATCAGACCAAATGTAACATAAGCTGAAAATATACTACAGCTAGCTTTCATTACTGTTTATGTTTATGTATTACAAGAAAAGTTTACTGTTCTTATCCCACTACCTCAACACATAATCTCCGTATTGGATTGTGTCACATAGTTTATCATGTTCTCAATTTTTGTTGCACAGGTGCATGTGTATTTTATGTTGTCATCGTGTCTTTTTTGGAAGGTATTTAGTTTTGTTTTAAATGTATAGTGTTGATCTGTTATATATAGTGTAGCCAGACAGCTAATTAGGTGTTTTAGTTAGCTAGTTAGTTCTTAATGCAAACATGGGGGGGGGGGGGGGGCGCAATCCAGTGTCTTCTTGTGCCAGTCCCAACTCTGGATGATAGCAGAGGGAGGGCAGGAAGGGCATCCGACGTAAAAACATTTGCCAAATCAATGATGCGAATCAGAAATATAATTTCCATACCGGATCGGTCGCAATGAAGTGATGCAGAGCATCCCCAGAGGTGAGAGAGTGGTGATTGGTGCAGACTTCAAATGACATGTGGTGGAAGGAAACAGAGGTGATGAAAATGTGATGGGCAGGTTTGGTCTTCAGGACAGGAATGAAGAAGGACAGATGCTGGTGGACTTTGCAAAGAGGATGGAAATGGCAGTAGTAAATACTTTCTTCCAGAAGAGGCAGGAACATAGGGTGACATATAAGAGTGGAGGCAGAAGCACTCAGGTGGATGACATCTTGTGTCGACGTTGTAATCTGAAAGACATCAGTGACTGCAAAGTGTTGGTAGGGGAGAGTGTAGCCAGACAACACAGAATGGTGGTGTGTAAAATAACCCTGGTGGTGAGGAAGGTGAAGAGGACAAAGGCAGAGCAGAGGACAAAGTGGTGGAAGCTGAGAAAGGAAGAATGTTGTGAAGTCTTTAGGGAGGAGTTGAGACAGGCCATGGGTTGTAAGGAGGTGCTTTCAGTTGACTGGACAACTACAGCCAATGTGATCAGGGAGACAGGTAGGAGGGTACGTGGTGTATCTTCAGGTAAGGCAAAAGTGGACAAGGAGACTTGGTGGGGGAATGAGGAAGTCCAGGAGTGTATGCAGAGAAAAGGCTAGCTAAGATGAAGTGGGACTCTGAGAGGACTGAAGAGAGTAGACAGCAGTACAGGGAGATGCAGCGTAAGGTGAAGGTAGAGGTGGCAAAGGCCAAACAAAGAGCATATGATGACTTGTATGCTAGGCTGGACAGTAAGGAGGGTGAGGTGGATCTGTACAGGTTGGCGAGGCAGAGAGATAGAGATGGGAAGGATGTGCAGCAGGTTAGAGTGATTAAAGATAGAGATGGAAATGTACTGACAGGAGGGTGATGGGAAGATGGAAGGAGTACTTTGAGGCATTGATGAATGAGGAAAACAAAAGAGAACAAAGAGTAGAAGAGTTGACTGTTGTGGAGCAGGAAGTAGCAAATATTAGTAAAAGTGAGGTGAGAAGGGCGTTGAAGAGGATGAAGAGTGGAAAGGCTGTTGGTCCTGATGAAATACCTGTGGAGGTATGGAAGTGCTTAGGAGAAGTGGCAGTAGAGTTTCTGACTAGTTTGTTTAACAAGATATTGGAGAGTGAGAGGATTCCAGAAGAATGGAGGAGAAGTGTATTGGTGCCGATTTTTAAGAACAAGGGAGATTTGCAAAGCTGTGGCAATTACAGAGGTATAAAGCTAATGAGCCATACAATGAAGCTGTGGGAAAGAGTAGTGGAAGCTAGGTTAAGGGCAGAGGTGAGCATTTGTGAGCAGCAATATGGTTTCATGCCTAGAAAGAGTACATCAGATGCAGTATTTGCTTTGAGGATGCTGATGGAGAAGTACAGAGAAGGTAATAAAGGGTTGCATTGTGTCTTTCTAGATTTAAAGAAGGCGTACGACAGGGTGTCGAGAGAGGAGCTGTGGTGTTGTATGAGGAAGTCTGAAGTGGCAGAGAAGTATGTTACAGTGGTGCAGGACATGCTTGAGAGAGCTAAGACAGTGGTAAGATGTGCTGTAGGTGTAACAGAAGAGTTCAAGGTGAAGGTGGGTCGGCATCAAAGATAAGCCCCTTTTTGTTTGCTTTGGTGATGGACAGGATGACAGATGAGGTTAGACAGGAGTCTCCATGGACTATGATGTTTGCAGATGACATTGTGCTTTGTAGCGAGAACAGGGAACAGGTGGTCAGGATCGGTGGTGGAAGCTGGGCCTTCCTCAGTCTTCTCAGAAAGAAGAGATGCTGTTGGGCTTTCTTGTGTAGGGAGCTGGTGTTGAGGGACCAGCTTAGGTTATTCTCTAGGTGGACACCCAGGAATTTGGTGTTTTCGACGATTCCCACAGAGGAGCCATTGATGCTCAGCAGAGAATGGTCGCCTCGTGTCCTCCTAAAGTCAACAACCATCTCCTTTGTCTTCTCAACATTCAGAGACAGGTTGTTGTCTTTACACCAGTCCGTTAGCCTCTGCACTTCCTCTCTGTACGCTGACTCGTCGTTCTTGCTAATGAGATCCACCACGGTTGTGTCATCACCGAACTTAATGATGTGATTTGAACTGTGTGTTGCTACACAGTCGTGAGTCTGCAGTGTGAACAGCAGCGGACTGAGCAAACAGCCTTGTGGGGCCCCAGTGCTCAGTGTGGTGGTGCTGGAGGTGCAGTTCCCGATCCGTACTGACTGAGGCCTTCCGGTCAGAAAGTCCAGGATCCAGTTGCAGAAGGAGGTGTTCAGGCCCAACTGGCTCAGCTTCCCGATCAGTTGTTGGGGGATGATAGTGTTGAATGCTGAGCTGAAATCTTTGTACAGCATTCGAACGTATGTGTCCTTCTTGTCCAAGTGTGTGAGGGCAAGATGGAGTGTAGTGGAGATGGCGTCGTCCGTTGAGCGGTTAGGACGGTACACAAATTGCAGTGGGTCCAGTGAGGGGGACAGCAGGGTCTTGATGTGTCTCATGACGAGCCGCTCAAAGTACTTCATGATGGTGGGTGTAAGGGCAACGGGATGGTAGTCATTGAGACAGGACACAGTAGACTTCTTGGGCACGGGGACGATGGTGGTGGCCTTGAAGCATGTGGAAATGACGGCGCTGCTCAAAGAGATGTTGAAGATGTCGGTGAGAACATCTGCCAGCTGTTCAGCACATTCTCTGAGCACTCTGCCTGGGATGTTGTCTGGTCCAGCAGCTTTACGTGGGTTGACTCTGCGTAGAGTTTTCCTCACCTCAGCTGTAGTGAGACACAGCACCTGGTCGTTCGGAGGAGGGGTGGTCTTCCTCGCCGCCACGTCGTTCTGCCTGTCGAACCGAGCATAGAAGTTGTTCAGCGCATCTGGGAGGGAGCCGTCACCGTCACAGGCAGGTGATGTCATCCTGTAGTTTGTGATGGCTTGTAAGCCCTGCCACATGCGCCGTGTGTTGCCACTGTCTGTGAAGTGGTTGTGGGCGTGTGCGCGCTTCACCTCTCTGATGGCCCGAGAAAGTTGGGCCTTGCTCTTCTAAGGGCCACCTTGTCTCCCGCTTTGAACGAAGAGTCTCGGGTACTCAGAAGTGCACGCACTTCCGCAGTAATCCACGGTTTCTGGTTGGGTCGTGAGATGATGTTCTTGGAGACAGTGACGTCATCAGTGCACTTGTTGATGTAGCTGGTCACTGATGACGTAGCTGGTCACTCGTCAGCAGGAGCCATCTCTGCTCTTCAGGACTGTTTCGAGAGCTGACTGGAACATGTTTAGGGAGGCTGCAACTTACGGCGACTTCACTCTCGAAACAGTCCTGAAGAGCAGAGATGGCTCCTGCTGGCCAGGTTTTCACCTGCTTCAGAACCGGTTTTGAACACCTGACGAGTGGTCTGTATGCTGGAATTAGCATAACAGAGATGTGGTCTGAGTAGCCGAGGTGGGGGCGGGGCTCTGCCCGATATGCGCTGGAGATGTTTGTTTAAACAAGATACAGCGTATTTTCCCCTCTCGTTGCAAGGTCCACATACTGATGGAATTTAGGAAGCACTGACTTGAGATTTGCAGGGTTGAAATCTCCAGCAACAATAAACAGTCCATCCCGGTGTGTATTTTGCAGTTCACTGATATTTGCATACAGTACCCATAGCACTTCCTTAGCATTAGCGCTAGGGGGAATGTACACTCCGATAATGAAAACAGTGGTGAATTCTCGTGGTAAATAAAAAGGTCTGCATCTAACAGTCACAAACTCCCCCAGCGATGAGCAATAACTAGAAACTAGCACAGAGTTCTTGCACCATTTCGCGTTGATGTAAACACATAAGCCGCCACTGCGAGTCTGACCGCACAGAGCTGCATTTCTGTCGGTGCGAAACGAGGCTAGCCCGTCTAGCTGAATAGCGGCGTCCGGTACTCTGTCGCTGAGCCATGTCTCCGTGAAAACAAAGACACAGCAGTCTCTAATCTTACGCTGTATAGCCTGCTGGAGTCGGATGTAGTCCAGTTTATTGTCCAGGGAGCAGACGTTGGATAAGATGATGGACGGGAGAGCCGGCCGGCTAGGGTTTGTTTTTAGCCTAGCACAGACTCCCGCCCTCTTGCCATGCTTCTGCTTCCTCACGCACCACTTCCGATGTCCCCTCCTCCGGCCGCCGGCATCAGGAAACGCAGAGGCTTCGAGGCCTGGTTCACGTAGCAAGCCGAGGTCACGTAGCTTTTCCCGCAGCTCATCATGGATGTCGATAAGAGTTATGAGTTATGATATGAGTTATTTAGGTTGAAATGTGTCTGGCTGTTGTATGTACCGACACCAGTTGCGACGATATCAATATACAGGGTAAAATAAACACGCTACACATAAAACGTAAACAACCTAGCACCATTTTGGCTCCGGAGCGGCCGCTGCGTGCTACTGCCACGCCGCCATCTTGGATCTTATTAGATCTTATTAGGTGGAGGTATGCTCTGTTGAGCAGAGGAATGAAGGTTAGCCACAGCAAGACGGAATACATGTGTGTGAATGAGAGGAACCCAAGAGGAACGGTGAGGATACAGGCAGCAGAAGGTGCAGGGTCAACGGCCCAAAGCAACGGAGAGTGTGGAAAGGAGGTGAAGAGACGAGTACAGGCAGGTTGGAATGGGTGGAGAAAAGTTTCAGGTGTGTTGTGTGATAAAAGAGTACCAGCGAGAATGAAAGGAAAGGTGTACAGGACAGTGGTGAGACCAGCGATGCTCTACCGCTAAGAGACAGTGGCACTGAAGAAAAGACAGGAGGCAGAGCTGGAGGTAGCAGAGCTGAAGATGTTGAGGTTCTCTTTGGGAGTGACAAGGATGGATAGGATCAAG
The DNA here is from genome assembly GCA_030522415.1 of Channallabes apus. Taxonomy (NCBI): domain Eukaryota; kingdom Metazoa; phylum Chordata; class Actinopteri; order Siluriformes; family Clariidae; genus Channallabes; species Channallabes apus. The sequence continues at coordinate 24,727,186 of CM060104.1, forward strand.
AATGAGTTCATCAGAGGGACAACCCATGTGAGATGTTTTGGAGATAAAGTCAGAGAGGCCAGATTGAGGTGGTTTGGACATGTTCAGAGGAGAGATTGTGAATATATCAGTAGAAGGATGCTGAGGTTGGAACTGCCAGGCAGGAGGTCTAGAGGAAGACCAAAGAGGAGATTTATGGATGCAGTGAGAGAGGACATGAAGTTAGTTGGTGTGAGAGAAGAGGATGCAGAGGATAGGGTTAGATGGAGGCAGATGATTCGCTGTGGCAACCCCTGAAAGGGAACAGCCGAAAGACAAAGAAGAAGAAGAGTTAGTTCTTGTTAATTTATGTTGTAAATCTATATTGTTTGTTTGTCGCATCTTGGTCCTGGAGGAATGCTGTTTTGTTTCACTGTGTACTGAAAGGTGTATGGTTGAAATGATAATAAAAGTCGACTTAACTTGATGTTTATATTTTAATCATTGTTTGATATAGAAAGCTTTAGTTGATGGAGGAAACCTAAGTATGTTGGTATATTTCCCTTTTTAGAATGTTTTTACATGGAAATAAAATGTTTTGCACAGAACTCTGTGTGTGTTTTAGCCAGAAATGAAACTATGTGTGACCTGCATAGCTAGTCTAACAGGAGCCATGTATGTATGACCCAGACCACACAAATGTCTCTCTCTCTCCCTCTCTCTCTCTCACACACACACACACTAGAAAAACTTAACTTGGGCTCAGCATTACACGCAGTCCTCCCCCATTCCTCAAATAGCATCTGGTTACAAAACACACAATCTCTCGTAAACTGTGAGGTCAACAAGAGAGAGCATTTATAACGCAACACTCAAATATTACACAACAAAAATACCATTAAATTGCTAGATTTTAAACCACGTATTTATACTGCTTCCATAATACATACACTACACATAGTACACTAGCGCGAGAAATCTGGTTGACATTATTAAATACTTTAGCTGATGCCAATATCCATGGCATGATGCAGAGGCCCAAATTTAGCCACTGCAGAAACTTTAATAAGCAAACCAGAGGGGGAAGGTGAGGAACCTAGGGCTTTCACCCTGGACTGTTTCCGAGAACCCTCCAGCCCAAAGTCTGGTTCATGTTGATGAGTGGGAACACAATCCTTCTG